>JANAVB010031019.1:4761237-4833737 GCA_029216955.1 Iris pallida | reverse complement strand
CGAGCTTAGGCATTATACTAGGAACAACTCAGGCACTCCAATGCTTACATCCTGTTACCCAGGTATTAAGAACCTGTAGGTACCTAGTCTCTATAGGTTTTCTGGGCTTGGGAGTGCTGCCTTGTCAAGCCTGCCCCCATGTATGCATAACCTGGACACTACTCCACACATAGCCCATCCTTGAATCTATGAGATACCAGGGGAACCTATGGTTCAGGATCCCCTGTGCACAAAGAAAATCTTGGGTTACTTCCCAATGACAGTATCAGGCACCTACAGTATCGATTCTCTGTATAGGTTGATACTACTATAGCAGGTAAGTTGGTACTTGTCCTGCAGACCATATCCTGTATTTCTTTCCTAGTGTAGGGGTTCAGGGGTGGACTTGTTGTGAGAAACCCAGTAGATTATTAGGTTGAGTGTTTACGGGCATGCCCTTACTCCCATGGATCCCTAAACTGACTGAGGCATCTATTTCCCATACCTGGCCTTCCTATACACCAAACACAAACCTGGCTATATGTATATTGCCTCTAAGTTACCTATACGGTGTGAAACCAGAACTGGACCTCACCTCTCTTATCTTGGTACTCCCAGATTTACTCCTAACTGCCTATAAAGTCATCTACATATGTCTGCTCATATGTAACCACCATTACTGGTAGGCACTCAACATGTGTCACTGACACACATATGGATATACTCTCTCTTATCTGGTACGTATAGGTTAATGTTATTATAAAGGCACCCACTGGTCCTGTAGTTAACCCCTACCTCATTATTCTAGGTACAGGGCATTGGTAATACCCATGCTTCATATTTATAGAAGACTAGTTCCTAGTCCTGGTCCTATATGAGCATATTGTTGATGACATGCAATATGAGGTACTTGATTTGTAGCAAAAACAAGACGAAAGTGGTTACCAGGCATAACAAACAAAAGTTACTTGCCAAAGGTTCCTACACTGGTATCAGAGATGAGGCAATTTGGTATCAGTCAACTACTACATCCTACCCTTCATTCCTCTTTACTTATCAATTAAACATGGTGAACAAAATTGAATAAATACTTATAGATGTGGAAATATGTAACATCAAGTGTCCTCACATTTTAACTACTAGTCCCATATTTTCCAGTATTTATTTCTAGCTTGGGGTTGAACAAAACATGGTGTCCTGCAGCCAGGAACCTTGACACAAGGAATTAGTCGAGCCACTACACATCCCATATTGATACCTAGTCCCATACTAACTCTGTATCCTACTGCTGATACATTCTGCGCACTGGTCTAACATGTCCCCAATCATCTACTTCTGTGAATTGAACGTATACCTAGCATCTATATGTACTCGGGTCTTATTGACACACTAGTACAGGGATCATCTCTATTCTGATAATCCTATGTTGAACTTAGTTCTTATTAGTAAAATCAAAAAATAAGTGATGTGGTATACTAGATGGAAATGAGGTTTCAAATTTCTTATCTTAAAGAAAAATTCTTGTAGGATGAGGAAGCATAGGCGGCCTCGAGGTGAAGATCCACGGCTTGCGAAGATGAGTAGCCTTCCTAGGGTTTGTAGGTGAAACAGGTCGGCTGTCACCCTTTTGAAGTTTATATAGGGTGTAGGTGATAAGAAGGATTCGATTTGAAACTTTGCAGGGTTATCCAGTACTTGGGGAATTCGATTCGAATTCATACTTGGAACATAGAACAAGGGTCGGTTAAGAACAGTTGGGATTTGAAAATCTAGATCCTGATTTATCCACTGGTGATTGAGAGCATTACACATACAACTACGATTTGGAATATAAGCTATCGAGCCTGCTATTGAATTTAAATTCAAAAATAACCTTAAGGTCCCTGGATTAATAGTCTTTTGCAAAGAACCCCCTTTACTTAATTCTTGATATACATATATATATATATATATATATATATATATATATATATATATATATATATATATATATATATATATATATATATAATATATATATATACATATATAATATATATAAAAAAACATATATATATATATATATATATATTTTATATATATATATATATATATATATATATATATATATATATATATATATATATATATATATTTAGCTATTCTATTTACCCATTTACAAATATATATATATATATATATATATATATATATATATATATATATATATATTATATATATATATATATATATATATATATATATATATTAGCTATTCTATTTACCCATTTACAAATATATATATATATATATATATATATATATATATATATATATATATATATATATATTAGCTATTCTATTTACCCATTTACAAATATATATATATATATATATATATATATAAATGGGTAAATAGAATAGCTAATATATATATATATATATATATATATATATATATATATATATAGTAACACAAGTGTCTAAGCTAAAATTTGTAAATGGGTAAATAGAATAGCTAAAATAGAATAGATAAAAAAATAATAATAGATGGGACTTACAAGTCTACCCCCCTTAGATAAATTTCGTCCTCAAAATTTAACTATAACACAAAGTAGAATCGTACCTCAGAGCTCAAAAAGGCAGGGATAACGCTCGCGCATCTCGTCTTCTCTCTCCCATGTGGACTCGCCCGGGGAATGGTGTCTCCACGCGACACGAACTAAGGAAATCGTTTGATTCCTCAGGACCTTCTCCCTGCGATCCAAAATCTCTACGGACTGCTCCTGGTAACTGAGACTCGGTCCCACCTCGATCTCCGAATGGTCCAACATATGGCTGACGTCCGCTATGTATCATCTCATCTGAGATACGTAGAATACGTTATGCACTCCCTCCAGTGTAGGCGGCAAGGCCAATCGGTATGCTACTGCTCCGAGTTTCTCGACAATACCAAATGGCCCAATAAAATGTGGGATGAGTTTACCGCCTTTACTGAAACGAATAGTGCCACGTGTCGGAGAGATTTTCAAAAACACCAAATCTCCAACCTAGATGCACAAAAAATTATCACGAATCTCATAACTACACACGTAATTAATCATAAGAAGATTCTATACCTCAAACTCTAACGGCCTACTAACGGCCTACGGTGACTGTCTGCCAAGTGCTTATGCCTGTCCTGAGCCACGCGAAGTCGCTCTCTAATCATCTTGACCTTCTTCTTAGCATCTACTACCATTTCCGGTCCTAACAGTGTACACTTTCCCACATCGTCCCAAGATAGTAGGGTACGGCATCTCCGCCCATACAATGCTTCGAACGGGGACATCTCGATGCTAGCTTGGAAGCTGTTATTGTAGGAGAACTCCACAAGATGAAGGTGATCCTCCCATGAACCGCTAAAGTCTAGCATGCACGTCCGCAGCATATCCTCGAGCGTCTAAATGGTCCGCTCTGACGGTCCGTCCGTCTGCGGATGATAAGCAGTGCTGAACTTGAGCGCTGTGCCCAAACTAGCCTGTAGGCTCTTCCAGAAGTGAGACGTGAACCTGCTGTCATGGTCTGATACGATACTCATCGGAACCCCGTGCAGTCTGACTATCTGCTTCACATAAAGCTCTGCCAGCTTCTCCGTAGATAACCCCACAAGTGGGCCGACTTGGTCAACCTATCGACGATGACCCAAATCGCATCCTTCCCGCCCAATAACCATAGAAGGTCGGAAATAAAATCCATAGTGATGTGTTCCACTTCCACTCGGGTATCAGTAGTGGCTGCAACAATCCTCCTCGTCTCTGCCTCTCAGCTTTGACCTGATGGCATACGAGGCATCTGGAAACAAAACGGGCCTCTTCTTATTTCATACCATACCACCACACGTGGTTTCGTAGATCCTTGTACATCTTGTTGGCCCCTGGATGTAGAGAATACTGGAAACGGTGTGCCTCCTGCATAACTTCTTTTCTAAGCTCTCTACTAGGTACACAAAGTCTCGTCCCGTGCCTCAATGAACCATCCTCTACAATAATGAATTCGTCAAACAAACTGGCCCGTGCTTGGGCTATGATATTCTTCAGCTGCTCATCCTGGTGTTGTATCTCCCGAATCTTATCCATCAATTCCGACTGAATCTGCATGCCCATTATCTGCATCTTGGCTCCTAGAATGACGATCTCGATGCCCAAAATCTCCAAGTCCGCTAATAATTGACGATATCGAGTCAAGCATATTGCTACGGGATACCTGCTCAAAGCAGCGCAACAAAATTGGCTTTTCCCGGATGATATTGTAGAGAAATATCATAATCACTCATCAACTCAAGCAAGCCATCTGCGCTGTCTCATGTTCAACTTCTTTTGTGTGAAGACGTACTTCAAGCTTTTGTGGTCAGTGAAGATTTCCACTCGCTCTCCATACAAATAATATCTCCACAGCTTCAAGGCGAAGATCACGGCTGCCAACTCTAGGTCGTGTGTGGGGTAGTTCTTCTCATGCGGTCTCAATTGTCGAGACGCATAGGCTATTACTCTCTTGTTCTATTCTAGGACACAGCCCAGTCCTTTGTTCGAGGCATCACTATAAATGGTGAAACCTCCCGATCCCGAAGGCAAAGCCAGAATAGGGATTATCGTCAGTCTCTTCTTCAACTCATCGAATGCAGACTGGCAATCCTATGTCTACACAAACTATACATCCTTTCGAGTGAGCCTAGTAAGCGGCTCTGCAATCTGAGCGAAATCTTGTACGAATTTTCGGTAATACCCGGCTAATCCCAAGAAGCTTCGTATCTCTGCCACTATAGTCGGAGTAGTCCAAGCTTCCACAGCCGGGACCTTCTTCGGATCGACAGATATACCGTCGCCTGTCACTATATGCCCAAGGAACTCTACCTTGTCTAAGAAAAACTCACATTTCGAGAGTTTTCCATAGAGCTTCTCCTTCCTGAGGGTCTCTAGCATGATCCTCAGATGTTCCTCATGGTCTTCCGATGTTTTTGAGTAAATGAGTATGTCATCTATAAACACCACTACGAACTTGTCAAGGTACGAATGGAATACCTTGTTCATCAAGTTCATAAAAATGGCTGGGGCATTAGTCAACCCGAATGGCATCACCATAAACTCGTATTGTCTGTACTTGGTCCGGAAGGTAGTCTTTGGTATATCTTCTTTCCTCACCTTCAGTTGATGGTAGCCCAACCTCAAATCTATCTTCAAGAATACCCGTGCACTGCTTAATTGATCGAAGAGATCATCAATTCTCGACAACGGGTACTTGTTCTTGATAGTATGATTATTCAAGGTTCGGTAGTCGATGCACATACACACCGTACCATCCTTCTTTGGTACAAAAAGGACAGGGGATCCCTATGGTGACGAACTCTCTCTGATGAACCCCTTCTCTAGAAATTCATCAATCTGCTTCTTTAACTTCCTTGTTATTGATCCTGTACACCGATTGAGCCATCGGTTCTGCGCATGGCACAGAACAATAGAGAACTCGATGTCTCTGTCTGGCGGCAACCCCAGTAAGTCCTCAGGAAAAACGTCCATGAACTCCGCGATGATGGGATGTGGGATCTCCTTCCCCTCGATCATAGCTCCGCAAATAAGCTCGCGCTGCTGTTCTACTGCTCCTCTAGCGAACTCGAATGTCGGTACAATCGGAGGACTGAATACAACACATCCTCGATGGCAGTCTATACTAGCAGAATTCTTACTCAACCAATCCATATCGAGGACGATGTCAAAACTCGATAGTGGCATTACGAGTAAGTTGGCGCACAACTCTTTACTTCCTAAGGTGATGCGACGCCTCATGCAAATATCCTTGACTAGGATAGCACCTCCGTCCATCATAATTTTGTAAACACCACCCAATGGTTCCAATACTATGCTATGCTTAAATACAAAAGCTACAGAAATGAAACTGTAGGATGCACCCGAATCAAACAAAGCTATAACTGAAAAGGAATATAGTAATATAGAACCTGTTATCACATCTGGGGTAGGCTCCGGCTCTTCGACGGCCATGGCAAAAGCTCGGCCCTGCTGGGGTGCTCCTCTCTGCTGGTGCTGAGCAAAACGCTGCTGCTGAGTGGGTAGTGGGGGACCTCGTGGCTGTGGCACTGCTAGTCCTCTCGGTGCCGGTGCCGTCATGCGTCCTGTCCGATTAGGGACCAATAAACAGTCTTTCAGCTGATGCGATGGAGATCCACAATACAATCATGCACCGAGTCTCTTCCTGCAGTTGTCCCAAATGTATTCGCTCCTCCCGCAGTGAGTGCAGTGCAGGATCTGCTGTAGCTGCCTCTGTGGCTTCTGAGTCGGGGCTCGGGCTGGAACCCGGTTCTACTGATATGCTGGGGTTTTACCAGCAAGTTGGAACTGCTGCCGATTTTGGTGCTGAAAGACCTTCGGCTGGAATTGGGGATGCTTCGTCGGGGCTGATTGGTTGTTTCTTCCTTCGAAAGTCTCTCGACTCCTCTTTGGTCTGTAATTCAGTTCTTCTTCCACTGCTTGGGCGACTTCCAGAATCTCCTTATAGGTAGTAGCTCGACTGGTGGCGATGGCTAAGCGAATCTCATGAGATAGTCCCTTCCTGAACCGTCGTGCCTTGTCTTCAGGGGTGCTGACCAAGTTCTCCGCAAAGTGACTGAGACGAGAAAACTCTGATGTGTACTCGTCGACGGTATGGTTGCCATGCTCCAGGTGCTCGAACTGGCTCACTAACGCCTCTCGTGCCATGTATGGGTAGAATTTTTTCTTGAACAGACGCTTGAATTCCTTCCAAGTTACGTCTGGAGCAGAAAATCGGGGCTCGCCTTGGTACCATGTCCGTGTAATTTTGAAAAGTTGTCCACTAGCCGACTCCACCTTTAGTCTTCTGAGACGCGGGCCATCTTCAGGTATTGTTCCATGTTGTCCAACCATTCATCAGCGTAGATAATCCCCTCTATCCCATGGAACTTTCTGGACCTAAGGTCCATGAAGTTCTTGGACGTCCCAGGGCCCTGTTGGGGAGCCTCCCTCTGCTGAAGAGCCTCTCGTAAGGTATCGCAAAAGATGTTGGCCTGCTGCTGAAAAATTCCTAGGAGGGTAATATTATCCAGTATCGATGGCGGGGGCAGAGCAGGTGCCGGGTACATCACTGGCGCTGGGTGTATGGTAGGTGCTGGGTACATAAAGGGTGCCTATTGCATCATAGGTGCTGGTGCTGGATGCTTCGTAGGTGGTGGATAGACCGTTGGTGCCGGTGGAGGAATGGATGTTGGTGCTGGAGTCTGCGGAGGAAACTGTGGTAGAGGTGGAATGTCATCCCTGCGGAACCTCGAGTACTGCGGTTGAGCCGGGCCGCCCTGGTGAGTAAGCTGGCCTCCCTGAGTCGGAGGGGTCTCGCAGGTGAAAAATCTGCCAACAGCCGATGGAGTGTTCAGTGCAGCGTTGTTCCTATCTTGCGAATCCATTTGCCGAAAACAAAAAAAATGATTAGACGATTAGAATGATTCAATAGGATGCATAAGGGTATTTGAAGTCGAGTGTAGGACTCAATGACATCATTTCAACTCACGGAGACAGTCCTTAGGTCTCTATTTCTAGTCCTAGTCACAGGCCCGTAGTAGTACGACTAACTTAAGTACTACCATGGTTTTACTGTCCTTGTAAAATGTCGATCTGCATGGGCCACCATAGATACATATCTTCGGAGTTGTGACACATGGTATACGTCATGTACTCCTTCAAGGGCTGGTGGACAAGCTAGTTTGTAGGATACTCTTCCAATTCTTTCTAGCACATCAAATGGTCCAATATATCTCGGACTCAGTTTCTCTCGAGTCCCGAATCTGATTGTACCTTTGGTGGGTGAGATTTTCAGAAATTCAGGATCACCGGGTTGGAACTCCAACATTCTTCAATTTTTGTCAGCCCATATCCTTTGTCTATTTTGAGTGGCTTGCAGGTGACTTCTTATTGTCTTGACCTTGTCTACTGTCTGTGTTACCAGTTCTGGACCTAGCAGTTGTCTTTCTCCCACATCCGTCCAACATACTGGTGATCTACACTTACTTCCGTACAAGGCTTCAAAAGGTGCCATTTTGATACTATCATGATAACTATTATTATAAGAAAATTCTACCAAATGTAGATGGTCATCCCATGATCCTCCAAAATCTAATGCACATACCCTCAACATGTCTTTCAAGGTTTGGATCGTTCTTACGGACTGACCATCTGTTTGAGGATGGTAGGCGGAGCTGAACTTCAATCGGGTACCGAGATTTTCCTACAAAATCTTCCAAAAATGTGAAGTAAATCGGGTATCTCTGTCTGATATTATACTTATTGTTACTCCGTGTTGACTGACAATTTGTTTCATATATATTTCTTCTAATGTCTCTGTTGGTTGTCCAACTCGAAAGGGTAGGAATCGAACAGACTTAGTAAGTCTATCAACAATGACCCATATAGCATTATTGCCATGGAGGACTAGTCCAGGCCTGATAACTCTAGCTCAGGATTAAAATCCACTATTTGTGAAATAGCTTTAAAACCACGTGCCTTTACTCAGAAAAGTACGCCAACTTCTTACAGATTCGCAGGTGGCAAAACTTGGAATTGTCCAAGTGACTTTTTTTCACTCTTGCACACAACTTCTAGCTGATATCGTACTGAGCACCTTGGGTTAAGGAGAGTTGTGGCTTAGGAGATATAGAAGAATAAGGCTTAGAGTAGTAGATCTTAGAAAGCTTGAATATTTGAAGGTGAGAGATAATATAAAATGAGAGAATTAAAGCTCTATTTATACTACTCTGGGAAGGCAGAGTTTGGCACGAATTCTGGCCCAAGAATTTAAATTTTTGAACTTTGGACAGCTTGTACCAAGCAGGTCCTAAAAATCAGGGTGCTAAAAATCAGGAGACAGAGTTCGGCTCGAACTCTGTACGGGGGCAGATTTTGGCCCGAACTCTGCCTCCTAGATGGCAGATGGCCTTTGGGCTTTGTTTGGCTTGGTGGAGCTTGGGCTTGATTCAGGAATTGGTCTGTTTGTTTGATAGAGCTTGGAGAGATATGTCTAGGGGTTGAGATGACACAGTGCGACTCAATGTACACATTCTCCTGGACTCAATAAATTGAATATTACAGACTTGGAACAAATAGAAAAATCAAAAGTCCTTTGATGACGCCTTTCTTCTGATATTTGAGAAGACCGGAAGACGTATTTTAACTTGATAGCAGTCGTCCAAAGATAAGCATATCTGGAAATCTGAATACCTTTCGGGTGCTTCGCCCTCGAACCCATGACGGGGGTTGGTACCCCCTCGACCCCTGTCCGCTGACCGGACAGTGGAACCCCCGATGCGAGGCCCCGGATAGGTCGCTAGACGGTTCAGAAAAATCTTTTTGTATGACACCGTCTTTGGTCCATCATTAATTCTTTATTGCCTATGTCCTGGTTTGATCATGTTTTATCATGCTTACTACATGTCTACAAATACATGTTAGACGAACAAAATATGTTGCAGTACGATACAAGCATGGAAATATGATATAGGACAATTAGGACAATGCTAAGTTTAAGTAGCAACATGGTAGTGAATATGAATATTAGTGATATCATTATGTTAAACTTAATTGATTAGCCATATTCAAAAATACGATGTAATCATTGGGCTAATACGATCCCTCGCTAGCAAGTCTCCAGCAGGTTCCTCTCCTCTCAACGATTGCAACACAGTTCGTTTGGAAGGATTTGGATGGTAAACGAGAAAATAGGCTATTTGGAGGAGAAGGCAATTTCTAGGATTTTTGCAAATAGGTGGCTACTACTCATATGCACATGAAGATGGGGTGCTGCTGTTTGGACAGCCAAGCGGTGTATCTAGGGTTAGGTTAGGGTTTGCAATGGGCCACCATGCAACTAAAGTCCAAGAAAAATCCAATAGCAAAAAGGCCGAAAGCAATGTATTAAAATAGCCTAAAAATAAGTCAATTTGTTTCCTAATTAGGACTAATGCTCCAAATTAAAATCTAATTAGCCAAATAAGTTTCTAATCACATGGTTAGTCTTCTAATCAAGGTTATCTATGGTTAAACCATCTGCTACTACCAAAAATACTAATCAAGGACTAAACACCAATCAATTTAATAATAAAATAATAAAAATTTAAATTATCACACAATTACTAAAATACCCTAATCTAGAAAAGTGGTTGTGATAAAGTCTTCTAGGATAAGCTGTCCCGAAACTACGCTCGATAATTGAAGATCATCAATGAGGGACAATTACTACGAACCATGCTATATCCTATCTCGGAGCCAAATCAATTTCCGACACTTCCTTTGGGACTTTATCCAATCCGATATAATTTATCAATCCAAAATATCTCTGTCCACCCGCGCAACTGATGTGCCGTTACTATTCGAAACACTCATGCACTACTGTTAACAATATCGCTAATTGAGCAATATTTGTTCGCCTTGGGTACGAGTTAATCTACCCACGATCGATATCGGATACACTCTATGCTTATCACAATAATTCTCGAATTCACCTTCGCCTCAAATCACAAGAACAATCTAAATTGCCACGTCTTGCAAGTTCAACCATGCCCGCTGGGCATGAATCACCATACCAGCGCTCACGCGGAATGATCGCCCTAATTCGGCATGACGCATGTGCGAGGCTAGAGTTGCACATGCACAAGACAAGGACGTCAACATTGTGGTTATCGTCAAAACAATTAAGACACTTTTGTTTTCATCCGAGTAATATATCGATCCATTCTCGAATTCTCTCGACACATTTCAACATCCTCAAGCGCGTTTACATAGCAATCAACTTTGCATAACTCATTTTGCGTTTTAGGCACGTACTATGTTCCTTTCGCGTGAATTCCATTCTTTGTATTCACCGTTATCATCCAAACTGACATCAACTTAACTTGTATCTTATTCATCCAACAATAATGCTCAATATAATTTTTTTCATTCGATCAGAGTATCTCCGAGTTATTGCACATTGTCTCTGATATATCTCAATACAGTCGTCGATATGCATACCCTGAATATCTTCCTTTCTCGTAAACTCCAATACATTGCAATCACTGTTATTATCCAAACTCGAATATGAATCACGTCTCGTACGCATCAAGATCCCTCTTTTTGTAGCTAACTATCATCACCGAGTGACACAATTTTTAATTCCTTATATTCGTTCTCGTATTCACAAATCGTACTTCCAAATTGTGCTACCGACTCTTCGCGCTAACTCAAATTCGTTCGCACAATTTTTTCGTACCTACTCAACTCGTTCTGAACAGTTTTCACACCGACTTAACTCAATTCCAACTGAGTCAACTATTTTTTCAACGTAATATTTGTCACGACCCGCACCCGTTTATCAGATACGAAGCGTGTCCAAGCCCAGCCTACGCCGCAGTGTCGGCGGTAGTACGCTGTCTATACACAAGTCACGGCAAACTAGAATCTTATGGTAAACTATATCTCATCCACAGAATAACCATGTCATAATCAAGATCAATGAAATAAGCTGAACAATAATGAATATAACTGAATATCAAGAATCAATGTCACGTCTGGTGGACACAAATCCACTACCAATGGACGAAAAAATAGAGAAATACATGGAGTAACTAACTGGATAAAAACTGCTAATCTAGACCACCTCAACTGCAAGCACTGCGATCTGATGCTGGCTCAAACCCTCTCGTCTGCTCCTGACCCAAACTCGGCTAACCTGAAGAGATCATCAGGTCCTCAGAGGACTAGCAAGATACATAAAAACGAGCCTTTCTAACAGTTTATTATGCATGGAGAAAAATACAGAATAATCAATAAAACTGAGCAATGATACGAATCTGTACACTGTCTACACATAGATTAACTGCTGAACGAGGACGAGAAAACTCATGTCAAGATGTCACGGATGACCAAATCGAATACTCAAATCCTCGTCCCTAGTGTGGACTCGCAGGTTTGAACAACTACTAGCCCTCGTCCCTAGTATGGACTCGCAGGCTAGCATCACCCTCGTCCCTAGTGTAGACTCGCAGGTGTGAACCATATACTACTAACCCTCATTCATAGTGTGGACTCGCAGGTTAACATCACCCTCGTCCCTAGTGTGGGCTCAAAGGTGTGGACCAATAATTACTAACCCTCGTCCCTAATGTGGACTCGCAGGTTAGCTAAAGACACAGATAACTACTAACCCTCGTCCCTATTGTGGACTCACAGGTTAGCTTCAAGATTTCAAGAAAAGGAGGATAGCAGTTCAGTTCATGACTTCTTGACCCACGGTACGACTCAATCAAGGCTTAAATGAATACATCTAATAAGGCACAGCTAACTGTGAGCACGATCTATATAGCAATGTTCAAATATACAAGCAGGATATGAAAAGATACATGCCAACAATATAAGGAAAACTGGATAATAATAATAATAATAAGACAGTACATATAAATAAAGCTGTGTAGAAAGGCAAGGTATACTTGTATGTGGTCCTGAGCTGTTGTACGGGTTACAATCTGTATTGATGTCCAAGTAGCCTGTTTATGATTTATAAAGTTAAAATACAATATATAAACAAGAGTAACCTATTTATTTACTTGTTAGGCCCTGGTCATTCCCATCTCTATTCCTACTTTAACTAGAAGGTTATAGGCTTATAGTATTGGTTTACTAACTGTCCAAAAGATATGTTACCCCTTTTTAGGTTTCTTGAGATTATGAGGCCATACTCATTTATCCTAATCCTCTACCCACTGCCTACAACAGGTGGGACTGCTGCACACAGAGCCATTTGCAACCTGTTGTTGCCATCCCTGACACACACACCCATATGCACATTGCTATAATTAACACACTCACACATGAATACCAAAACTACAATTTCCTGTTGTTACCTATTGTCTGCTCTGCTACAAGGCACTTATGTATTCAACTTATACACATACTCACCTGCTACTAAGGCCTTTGTTGCAATCTCATACCTGGGTTCTTATCTAGACTTGGATGGGCTTACAAACTGCTGTTTGCATTTGTTATACTGAAGTGCACTTCCCTTTCCTTGCACACCTACAAGTTTGGTTTTCATCCTAGTATCCTCTATATGCATGTGGGTACTGGTGCATTACAAATATGTGTATCCTAGCCCTTACTGTATATGCAGGAACCCAATATTTGTTCCTACATACTGATACACCCTAGCACATTAAGATATACTCCACCTTACCTGGATTCTTAATTTACATGCAAATGTTCCAAGTGCCTATGAAAACCAACCTACTCACACATGAAACTCCTCGTTCCTAATACCCAGTTGTCCCCTCTGTTCAGTTGGACTGGGACCGAGCAAGTTGCTGCTTGGCATGGCATGAAATATTAAAAACTCTCGTTAAGGATCAGAGCCTCACTTGGATGAGTTATCCAGTTCACCCGTACTTGAACCAGAGGTTGCTTATAGGCAAAATGAATAAAGGGTCTGACTTCAGGACTTCCAGGCCTGACCATCAGTCCATGTGAGGACTGATATCTAAATAAGGGCTAAACAAGTTCAAGAGTGTTGAATCAAGCAGTATGGGCTGGATACTATGGATATGGTGTTGGTATGAACTAATATCTAATGGGTGGACAACATGTATGTGGATAGAGCAATTTTCCAAGGACTAAGATTTCAAGTGTAAATAAGACTGCTATCAAGTCCACTAGAGACTGATACAGTGTATATTCCCTTACTCCACAAACCTTCACTGCTAAAGGAAAAATAAATCAACACATGTATGAGTGAACAGAAATGAATATGAAGACTGATCAAAACATATAAATGGCTAAAGCTAAGGTAAGGGGTTAACCTCATGTAGACTGAATATTTGTTCAGAGAACTGGACTGAACAATGCCTATGGTGTGCAGGACAGAACTAAGGCAAGTTCTGGACATTAAGTTAGAAAGTACATAATATATTCATAGAGAAGTGAGTAACATCATGTGGATTGATGTAATGGAGTAATCTGGACTGCACAGTCAAAATTTAAGACTGAATACAGTACATGATGGCTAAAGATGCAAGCAATTGAACTGCTACTCAAGGTGTGGACTGCACATGAGTTCTAGTTGGGATTCCAATAACACAGTGTAGACTGATACTAAACTGATAAGATGGGACTGGTTTAAAATAAGGGGAAGGATTGAACTTAAGTTAAAGACTGAAGTTAAACAGTAAGCCCTTCACTCTTTATATCCTGAACCAGTATAGGCAAACTGAACGATGTTTAAAGCCAAACCTACATATCAACTGAAAATAGATGTTTGAACAAAGGTTGTACTGGCTTACAACCGAGCACCAAATGGTTACAAAGCAATCCAAATGACCTCTCCCAATATGTACAGAATACTCTCCCATGCCTACCCAAAACCTGTTAGTTGCACAAGTGTAGAAACAGATATACAAACACATCCAAATTGAAGATAAATGTAGTTGGTTCTGCTTAGGAAGGTCCCAAGTAGTGTCAGGTACAATATGGTGCGAAATCCCTAAAGCTTTGGGGGCAAGTTTCAGATGATAATTCTTAAAGCTAGTTACACAGCTCACTTTGGTGCACTTCAACCTGTGAACCAAACTGTTCATGCAGGGTAAATCTCTAATACATGAAACTCAAGCTTTGGATTAAGGGATTTGTTTGCAGGGGTGACATGTATGCAGGATACATCTGTTAAATACAGGGACAAAAGTGTATTGATATGCTGTGATGGATATAGGCAGATGCATGACCAAAGGGAGGGATTGATGTTCTTGGCAATGTGATCGAGGTGCAGTGGATGCAGTGAACTAGAACAATATAGATCACGGACTAAATAGAATATTAGTGAGATGGACTACACTGTGAGGATCTTAGGATTGAACAACTTACATAGGCCTGGGAAATTGGGGAATATGGCATTACATAATATGCAGTGGACTGAAAGGGTGTTCTATATCTAACTATCAAACAGGGTCTGTCCTCAAATATTTGAAGGAGCAGAACATATAAGGGTGGATTATGATGGTAGGCAATGGACAGAAGTCTAAATGTTAGCAGGGCTAAAATCCATTGTCCAAATTCTGAACAGAGAACGAGTGTGGTCATAAATTTTAATGTGGACGGTATAGTTCTATATGAGTAGTAGGCACCATGCACAGGTATTCATACTCCCATATATCTCAATTTCCTCCACCTTACTGACCTCTGTCCTGACTCCAGGATACCATGGGTCACCAATACTCTGCTTGAACCTAACTGACATTTACTAATAGTCCCTACATACTAGTTGATGACCTGATGTTCCATAATCTGATTGTAGTGATCTTAAGGTACATTTACCTATACACGCACAGGTTCGGTTGGACCCCCAAGCTCCCCTAAAACTCCACCCCCGAAGCCTGTTTACCCATACCAACAACTCATTTAGGAGTACTCTCAGGAATTTACACTACTACTTATGTTGCCATTTGCACAGGTCGAGACTTTATGAGAAATCAAACAATTGTAGAGGTAAGGGATTACCTGCTCGGAGAATTCGAAAGCTTCTACTGCTAACTCTTCCTCGAGCTGCAGCCTTTTTGAACTCGAGCGCAGAGGAGATTTAGGGTTTGAGAGAGGAGGGATGGCTGCCTCTCCTTATATATACATATGACTCATTTGGATTTGATCATATGAGAACGTAGATAGGGGAAAAGATTTGAACATGGGAAGATCTCTTTCGATCTGTTTGTTTGAACAGAGATCTGATGGAGTCGGTTGGTGAAATTTAAAATTAGGTTTTTTGCACAAAACCCCTTCAAGAAATTTCTATTTGTAAAACCCACCATCTCCTTTCACCATTAATATTTTCATTCCTTACCAAAAAGGAAATATTTAGAGGCCATTATTCAATAAAAGAAAAAGAAAATAGTTTGATATTATGAAAAATTGGGCCAAGGGCTCACAATATTCCCTTGCTATGCTCAGCCTATCTTTTGGTTTACACTTAACGAATTCTCGTCCGACATATCATCCATGGATACAAATTTGCGCATAATCGTTCAACTTAATTCATCGAAGCATACTTGCATCGACTTCTATCGAGTCATTCCCACTCGAGTCTCGACACTATTCCGTCCAATGAGGACAAACTTATCGTAATCGACACAATCATCTTGACGCAATCTATTGTAAGTCACCAAACGGTCACAATGTTGTGCTGTACTAATCGCACAAGTGGTATTGCATGTACCACCCGAAATCGAGTCACTACTCGACTTTACACTCCGTATAGGTTTGACATCTATTATAATTTACTATACCGTGGCGATCTTTTCCAATCCCAGCTCTAGCATTCGCTTACTCGAGTTGGTACAACAACTTGGCCATCGTGCACTATCGTTAGCTCAAGTTTGACATTCATTTGGGGCTAACCGTGCCTTGGCAATCATATCGATCACAATGCAACATTCGGTAACTCAAGGCTCAACGTGACATTCGACCAACATATATGTTCGCCTACTTAGAAACTCGATTCAACTTGGCCAACTTACAAGTTTGACTACTCAATTTCGACTTAGCGACCAACTCGACTCGTTGCGATCGCATCCGCAATTTTCCAACCTCACTCATTGCCACTTGTGCAATGATTTATTCTCGATACTTAAGGACATTACTCAATCTCGTTCAACATATCGCTATCCATTCGCATAACCACATAACATGCATCATCCCATATGTCGACTCATTACACTGATGCAACGAACGACTCACGACTTGTTGCACTCTATACAACCAATAACACGTAACTCTTCGTACTTTATGTGACCAATAATACCTATCTCATTGCATTTCCTGTAACCAACATCCCCATATTCATTGAACTTCGTGCAACCAATGACTCATAACTTGTTGCACTTCAGGAAACCAACATTTCATAATTCGTTGCACTTCGTGCAACCAACATTCTCCGATGGCACTCGAAGATAGCATGATAGTCACGACATACTTGTGGCAAACATACGCAACATAATATAGACTTATTGTATGGAACATCCAATATAGCATAGAATAGATCCATGAGCCATGCGGTTGCGGAAAAAACTTAGAGTTAACTGATTTCGATAGCGAAGCAACTGAGGGTCAAAGAGATTCGTTTACGGTCCAGAGGATGGAACCGCTCTGATACCAACTTGTCACGCTCCGACCCGAAAAATTGCTCGTCCTCACTAGATTTCACCCGAATCTTGTCCTCGCTGGGGCGTAATGCCGTACGAGCCTGGAGTTGCGCTCATGCAAGGCAAGATAATAGGTTCACATAAGTTTATCTCAAATTAATAACATAAGCAGCGGAAGGAAGCAGAGTATACAATAAGAATCAATTTATTAATAATGAACTAAAGATTATAAAGGCTTTGAATAGCCCAACTGGATACGCCAACTGGCTACAGCGCTCATGGTCTCTCTAGCTCACAAAGGATTACATTGTTCAATGTTCTATCTTAAAGTTCAACACACACTAAGACCTTTACTCGATTCGAGCCATGCTCGTTAACTCGATAGCAACATACGTATACTAAGGGACATTTTATTAGACGTGAAGGAGTAGGGTAGAAGAGTCATGAACCCGCGCCCACTTTAGTCCGATACGTCTTGTCATTTCGCCGAGATGATGTGGCTCGATTCCATAACTTGGTTGCATGGCTAACTCTCCCACTTAGCCATTCCGTGGAACTATTTGACTGATTCGGCCTACCGTGCCCATGCCTTAGTTCGTTGTAAGACGACGATTTAGTTTTGCAGACACTGTTGTAAATAAGGCAAAACGTTGACCTCTTATGATCCAGCGTAAAAGCGTAGAATGAATAAAAAATCAACTAAAATTAGCACTTGCTCAAACAAGACTTATCCTTTGTATCATTTCGATTTATAGATTCGAATCGGATCAAGGCTTTCTTTCTGGCCAACAGAACTCTTGCATCGATTTGCATCGATACTTTATCAGATCAACACAACTCTTCGAGTCAACGACTCATCGTAATACATCGTGCGGAGCGGGACATTACAATGCAGATCTGCCTCAGTGGGGGTAAAAAAACTTTGGACGTGACAATAGGCTTACGAAGCAACTCTACTTGGGCCATACTGGCCAAATCAAATTATACATGAAATGCCAATTTTTTTGGACTAAAAGAAAGTACATAGACTAAAAAACTATGTGATATAATAGGATCTTGACCATGTATTTTACTTCTTTAGTACTAAGCGTCGGGACACACGTTGTCATAATTGCCTATTATATATATATTATATATATATATATATATATATATATATATATATATATATATATATATATATATATATATATATATATATATATATATGCTTTTAGTTGCAAATTCGTTTTACATTTAATTGTAAATTGGCATTTTTGTATATTTCAGTTTTTAGGGGGTTTTAGTACATATCTACCATACTATGGGAAGATAGAAACCATCAGAACAATGGTTTCTCATCCCACCCCATGTTTTCTCTATGAAGAGGAGAGGTGGCTGCTCTCCCTTCACTCTTTATTTCCAAGGAGAAACCCCATCACTTCAACCCATCCCTTTAATCTTTTCATCCTTTATTCTGTTGGCCCATTGGTCATATGGTCAACCTGATTTTAATAATTGATCAAACTCTGTCTGGATATACAAAGCTAGTTGGGACATCTCGGTTTCTTGGACATAAGCAAGATTGGCTATCCACTCCGTTCAAGACTGAAGATCTGTTTGCCTACTCGAGTCTGTATTTCCTATGCAATGTAATTTTCATTTTATTTGAGTCTAGGAATATGTTGTACACTGAGTCGTACTGGCAAACAGGCTATCCCCAACATAGTTCAAAATGTTTTTAAAATGACCTATCAAAATGTTTACAAAAAGGTTTTCAAAAAGATTTTCAAAAATCACCAAAACCTATTTTTAAAACCCTAACCTAACCCTGACAGAACTCGGCCAGAGTTCGGCCAGAGTTCGGCCAGATTTCGGTTAGTGGCCGTTGTGATTTTGAATCTTTGGAACTTGGTCCTCCTGCAGTTGCGGATTTGACCGAGATTTGCTCAAAGAGTTCTGCCCGAATTCTGCCCGAATTCTGACAGAAGTCTGCCTTTGGAACTCCTATAAATAGAGAAGGATTTCGATCATTTCAATTCACTCATTCACTTTCAATCTTCTCTCTATCTAAAGCTTTCAGTCTTCCAAAGAGTTTTCTAGAGCTTTCAATTTCAGATCCCAAGCCAGTTACAATCCTCTAGTTAATTTGTCAGTGCGGTACGGTCTAGAAGTTTATGAGAGATTGTAATCAGAAGGCTTGATTGAAGAATACCTCTTCACATTTGAAGTTGGACGAGTTCTTCGTATCAAAGCTCGCGTTGTAGAAGTTGCAAGGACTTCGTAAGAAAACTTACGGTTTTTCCAATAGTGGATTCAACTGGTAGCAAGAGTTCTACCGACTGGATTAGTCCTCAACAGAGGGATACCAGTATACATCGCTGTCTTTGCGTTTGCTCTCTTAACTTTGCCTTTACATTATTTCAGTTGTGATTAATATTCTGTGATTGTGCTGCTAACATTTTTATTTAGCATTATTCCGCTGCCTACTCTATTCACCCCCCCTCTAGAGTATTACGCTTTACTATTTCGTTCCTACAATTGGTATCAGAGTGGGTGTTACAGGTAAAGCAAAGGTAATAGTGCAATTATTTATTCTTTTTAATTAACTGTTATATAGATCACAGCACAACACATGGCAACTGTGAAATTCACAAGTGAAGGCCAGGCCACAAACAGACCCCCACTGTTTGATGGTACAAATTATATATATTGAAAAACACGGATGAGTTTCTTCTTGAAATCTCTTGATTTTGATTTATGGTCCATTGTTCTTGATGGCTATCAAAAGCCACCTCGTATAAATGTTGATGGAGTTTTAGTTGAAAAACCCCATAGCAGATATACAGAGGAAGAAAAGAAAAGGGCCAGTCTTGACGCACGTGCCATTAATGCTCTCTTTTGTGCTTTAGACAGAACTGAATTTAACAGGGTGTCTATCTGCACAACGGTAAATGAAGTATGGAAGCTACTCGAAGTCACACATGAAGGCACGACTCAAGTCAAGGAATCTAAAGTCAGCAGACTTACTCAAGAGTACGAGGCGTTCAAAATGAAGCCCAACGAAACAGTTACACAAATGTTCGAGAGATTCTTGGATATTGTAAATCCTTTGTCCTCCCTAGGCAAAGATTACAGTAACCATGAAAAGATTCGCAAACTCCTGCGAGCTCTCACCAAGAACTAGATTC
Organism: Iris pallida; assembly: GCA_029216955.1. Classification (NCBI taxonomy): domain Eukaryota; kingdom Viridiplantae; phylum Streptophyta; class Magnoliopsida; order Asparagales; family Iridaceae; genus Iris; species Iris pallida. The sequence goes on along the minus strand of JANAVB010031019.1, from coordinate 4,813,406 downwards.
CAAAGGCTACTGCAATCATTGAAGGGAACGACCTCACAACTATGTCCCTCGAAGTACTAATGGGTAAGCTACTCACTTATGAACTGGAGCTACAAGATTTTGAAGAGCCTGCACCAAAGGAGAAGACTATCGCCCTCAAGGCTCAGCACAGAAAAGCTGCTGAAGATGACTCAGACAGCAGTGGATCTGATGCTGAAGATCAAGCACTCCTAGCAAGGAAGTTCAAAAGATTCATAAGACATGAGAAGAGAGTCAAAGAGAACAACAGTAACAACTGGTACCAAGAAGATGCTGTCTGCTATGGTTGCAAGAAGAAGGGACACATGAAGAAGGATTGTCCCACAAACTCATCATCAAGCAAGAAGAGCAACAGGTATAAAAAAGGAAACCTGAAGAGATCAACATCACGGAAATATGCCAACACCAGCATATGGCATGAAAGTGAAGCCAGCGACTCAGAAGACGAACAATCAGAAGACGCTGCAAACGTATGCTTTATGGCATCCGATCAGGTACCTACTGAACCTGTAGTTGATACTTATGATGACTTCACCTTTGAGCAATTAGGAGATGCCTTCAGTGACCTGATGACTGATTACAGGAAATTGTGTAGTAAGTATCAGACTTCTAAGAAGGTACTCAAAGAGTACAAAGGTGAAATAGGTAGACTTACCGACCTACTAGCTGAGGTTAGAAGTAATGTTAGTGAGTCTGGTGAGCTTTCTTCAATAAAGCTCTTATTACACGAGACTACCAAGTCATCTGAAGAGAAAGACAAAATTATTGACCAACTCAAGGAAGAACTTTCTATAGAGAAAAAAAGTCTTCAATGTGCACAAATCAGAATGGAATCACTTACCTCTGATTATACTAAGTTGTATGACAGTTCTAAAAGGTTGGAAATTAGGTTAGAAAAACAGCCTGAGCCTGCTGCTTCCTACCCTAACACGTGTCACTTACCGAGAAATCGGAACATTCCCAAGCCAAACACTGTTAGACCTAACCCTATCAAACCTTTACCCCAAAAGGTTAAGCCCAAACAAGATTATAGGTATGCTTTCTTCTATACTAGAAAACCAAAACCTACCAACCATGCACACCACTCAGCTTTCAACACTCGACATGCACAATGTCATTATTGTGGCCTCATTGGTTATATATCATCTGCATGTAGAATGAGAAAGCTTGTAGATCTAAATGTTTATGCTTGGATACCTAAAGCTAACAATTCAGGACCCTACAAGAAATGGGTACCAAAGGTTTCATCTGCAAACTGTTTTGTAGGTGGAACACCCTTCACATGCTAGAAGTAAATGGATCTTCGACAGCGGTTGCTTACGGCATATGATCGGTGACGCTACCCTATTTGCAACACTGTCGAAGAAAAAGAAGGAAGGCTATGTCTCCTTCGGTAATAATTTGAAAGGGTATATTATTGGTATCGGTGATGTTGGTAAGTCTCCCTATCATGTAATTAAGGATGTCTGTCTGGTTACCGAGTTGAAACATAACCTACTCAGCATAAGTCATCTAGCTGATCATGGTTATGGCATCAACTTAGGCAAAGACAAATGTACTATAGTTGATAGCTCAACTAGTAGTACTATCTTTGAAGGTATCAGGGAAGACAATATATATATTTTCTATTTGTTAGAAAAAACTAACATTTCAGGTAGATGCTTAATGGCCAAGAGTGATGAGAGTCATCTGTGGCATATGAGACTCGGTTATGCTAATATGGATACAATATCAAGATTATCCACAAAGAAGCTAGTACGCGGTTTACCGGACATTACATTCAAGAAGGATTCGGTATGCAGTCAATGTGAAAGGAACAAAGCTACCAGATCCACTTTCAAGTCAGTAAACGCAGTATGTACTACTAGACCTCTACAATTGCTTCATATGGACTTATTTGGTCCTAGCAGAGTTGCTAGCCTCGGAGGTAAACTTTATGCTTTCGTAATTGTAGATGTTTTCTCTAGAAACACGTGGGTATATTTCTTGACACGCAAGAATGATACATTATCCGAATTTATCGCCTTTTACAAGAAAGTTCAGAATGAAAAAGGTTACATGATCACTCGCATTAGAAGCGATCATGGTGGCAAATTCGAGAATGCTGATTTTGAGCAATTTTGTGACACACACAGTTTTATACACGAGTTCTCCTATCCTAGGACTCCACAACAAAATAGAGTTGTGGAACGTAAGAACAGAACTCTAATCGAAATGGCCAGAGTGATGTTAAACCAGTTTAGTCTACCCAAATATTTCTGGGCTGAAGCTGTCAACACAGCTTGCTTTGTTCTCAATAGAGTTCTAATTCGACCCAAATCGAAGAAGACTCCATTTGAGTTATGGTTTGATAGAATTCCTTCAGTTTCATACTTTAGAATTTTTGGTTGTAAATGTTTTATTCTTAATACAAAAGACAATTTGGGAAAATTTGATGAAAAGGCCGATGAAGGTATATTTTTAGGTTATGCGGCCAAGAGCAAAGGATACAGAGTCTTCAACAAACGTACCATGATCATCGAAGAGTCAATCAATGTCACTTTTGATGAATTGAATCAAATAATAATTGATGACAATGACGAAGATACATCTGTACCAAGCTCAACTCCAGCTGATTCTCAACCAAGCTCTGCACTAGCTGAACCTCCTAGAGAAGATCCAGGAACCAGCTACCTTCAGAATGAAGCGAAAAGGTTGAAATTTACAGCTAATCATCCAAAGGACTTGGTAATTGGTGATATTACCAAGGGAGTAAGTACTCGTACATCCTATAGAGATATTGTTTCTAGTGTTGCATTTATTTTACAGCTAGAACCCAAAACTATTGATGAAGCATGTAGTGATAGTTTTTGGATAGATGCTATGCAAGAGGAATTAAACCAATTTGAACGGAATCAAGTTTGGAAACTTGTTCCCAGGCCTGTTGATCATCCGGTCATTGGCACCCGTTGGGTATTCTGAAACAAACTGAATGAGAATGGTTTAGTGACTCGTAATAAGGCTCGACTCGTAGCTCAAGGATACAATCAAGAAGAAGGTATCGACTACGATGAGACTTATGCCCCAGTTGCGAGATTAGAATCCATTCGCATGTTATGTGCATTTGCATGTTTTCATGATTTCAAACTTTTTCAAATGGATGTGAAGAGTGCTTTTTTAAATAGTTTTATAAAAGAAGAAGTTTTTGTAGCACAACCTCCAGGTTTCACGGATTTCAAAAACCCAGATCATGTTTTCAAGTTGAAGAAAGCTCTCTACGGTTTAAAACAAGCCCCTCGTGCTTGGTATGATCGTCTAAGCTCTTTTCTACTTGACAACGGTTTTTTAAAGGGGAAGGTTGACACTACACTATTTATTAAATCTTTTAATGGCAAGCTGCTTTTAATTCAAATCTATGTTGATGATATTATATTTGGATCAACTGATGAATCTCTGTGTCAAGAATTTTCTAAGTGTATGCAGAATGAGTTTGAAATGAGCATGATGGGAGAGCTGAAATTCTTTCTCGGATTGCAAATCAAACAAACTGATAATGGGACATTCATAAATCAAGCCAAGTACACAAAAGACTTGCTAAAGAAGTTCGATCTGGACAATGTCAAACCTATTGGCACTCCAATGGCAACTTCAACAAAGCTTGATTCAGATGAACAAGACAAGCCAGTCGACACACGTAAGTATCGAGGTATGATTGGTAGTTTACTTTATTTAACTGCTAGTCGTCCAGATATAATGTTTAGTGTTTGCCTGTGTGCACGTTTTCAAGCTAACCCAAAGGAATCACATCTGTCCGCAGTTAAGCGTATCTTCCGATACCTTAAAGGTACTTCTTCTGTTGGCTTACGGTATCCCAAAACTAAATCCTTTGACCTTATCGGTTATTCGGATGCAGATTTTGCTGGATGCAAAGTTGATAGAAAAAGTACAAGTGGCACATGTCATTTCTTAGGCAAAGCTTTAGTCTCTTGGTTTAGTAAAAAGCAAAATTCTGTAGCCCTATCAACAACAGAGGCTGAGTACATCGCCGCAGGACGTTGTTGCGCTCAGATTTTGTGGATGAAACAAACCCTAGAAGACTATGATTTATTTTACACACATATTCCCATTTTTTGTGATAACACGAGCACTATTAATTTGACTAAGAATCCAGTATGTCACTCTCGTACTAAACATATCGAGATTAGACATCATTTTCTTAGAGATCATCATCAAAATGGAGATATAAACCTTGTGTACATAGATACTGAAAATCAATTAGCTGACATCTTCACTAAACCTCTAGCGGAAGATCGTTTTAATTATTTACGTCGAGAATTAGGAATTTTGGACGTCAATAATATTAATTGATTCTGTTTTATGATTATATCTCAATACGCAAAAACTGTGTTAGAGACAAGCCAATAAAGAGTCTGTCTGTCACCACAACTACGGTTGAAGCGAAGCGATATTTAAGAGTTTCCCGGTAAACCTCCGCCAGCTGGGACAGTACTCCTACAGCTAATCTAAGACAATCGCTGTGTAACGACATTTAATTCATAAAATATTATTAATTATGTTATTTGAAGGCTAAAATAACTAATCTTTGAATTAAATATTTGAAATGAGACAATAAAAAAGAAGTGGCAAAAATCAACTTTGAAGAACCCTAGGCGAATTCGGCCAGAGCTCCGACCGAATTCGGCCCGAGTTCGGTTGAGGGTATCTGTGTATATATCTAGAACCCGAGAGCTTCTTCTCTTTCATTGCTTCCAAACCAATTCAAACAGCAGCAGCAGCCGACCCGAGCCATCAAACCCTAGTTCTTCACCAATCTTTTCCTTCCAATCTACTTGGTGAAATCTCTCCAAAATTTGGAATCGTGCAGAGATCGACATTCTCTACAATATATCCTAATTTCGTGAGGTATAACTCCCTCTCTCTCCACCTTTCAATTTGTGCTTTTTATTTTCAATGGCACCTAAATTTAATCCATTCAAGAGGAAGAAGAAGACCACTCCTAGTGAGGAAGGGTCGTCTTTGAATCCACACACGGATTCACTCTTTTCGTCGATCCAAACGAGCGACGGCGCTTTCGATGGGTTTTTCTTTCAAACCCTCGTTCAAGCTCTATTATGGTACGGTGATTTTTTCACCCGATCCATATGCGGCGGCGCTCCGATCAAATGGACGGTATTTCTCGATCATCGTCACTTGTTTGAGGCATTAGGGTTACACTTATTTGTTAAACTGTGCTTCCCGATAGCTACTAATGCCATTCATTTATTCTATTGCAATATCATAGTAAACACTTTTGTCGTGAGCACACGTGTTGGAGGCATCGACATCGAGTTCGATGATGCCCTCCTAGCGGAGATTCTTGGTATTCCCAATGAAGGTGAACCACTAGTAGACATCACGGAATTCGAGTTTCCCGAAGGCACGACACTCACTGGTTTCAAAGCGGAACTCTGTGCTCCTGATAGAGTACGCTCTGGAAAGTTCAAGGCTAACAACCTGAACTTGTTCAACTACGAATTGCATCGCATCATCTACTCTACTATCCTTCCCAAATCCACTTCCAAAGATGATGTGACCTCACTTGAGCTGTCCGCCATGTACCATATTCTTAAGGGGATTCCTTTTTCCACCCCTAAGACTATCATTCAGATGATGGGACGATATCGTGTAAGAGATCAAAATCTCTCTTACGCGATGATTCTCCCTCGTATCTTTCAGCGATTTGAGATCGATCTATCGACTTGTACTCAGGACTCTGAGCCCAAGTTTTTTCAGCTATCTCGTCACAGCCGGACTGCTTCAGCTCCACCTACTGCTCCTCCTACTGCACCTCCTCCACCACCTCATCAGTATGCCATGACATTTGAGGGCATACATCAGCACTTATCTACTTTGTACGTCTCGTTGACGGACATGGCTCGCGAGCGTGAGTTCCGCGACGTCACCCGTTACCAGGCGATGGCAAACTCCTTGGCCGATCTGTATTTTGCCCAGACTGGTCACTTTGCCGCCTCCATCCCTCGAGATCCAGCTTTTTCGGGTTACCGCTGTGAGGATGAGGCTGTCTATGCCTACTTCCAGCCAGGTAACGCCTATGATTGGTATCGTGCACCTCGTGACTACGTTGGTGAGTTCTATGCTGGCGCCCCTACTCATCCTTCTGGCGCTGGTACTTCTGGTGCTGGTCCTTCCGGTCATGCTGGCCGAGCTGCTGATGATGATGATGACGAGGATAGTGATGAGGAGATGTGATTTGATTTTTTTAGTGACATTCTATTGTATACTTGGAAATGCTCCAACATTCCAAGTTTTTATCAGTATTTCTTTTTATCAGTACTTTTGATATTTATCAGCACTTTGTAGTATGCTTTCAGTACTTTTATCGTCATGGACATGCTTATGGTGTTTCTTTTATGATATTTCAGTTTATTTCAGCACTTTGTTTTAGCACTATCTCTTTATACTGCTTCTTCATTACAAACTGCCTGTGAAATAGTATGCATGTGATAATATTCTTTAGAGCAAATAGCATGCTTGTGATGATAATCTGTAGAAACTTTACATGCCTATGATGATGTATATCTACTCTTTATGTTTTATTTATTATGTTTTCTCACTATTTGTTCCTTATGCATTAGTTGCGGGGGAGCCTTCTGCATTAAATGCGGGGGAGCCTTCTCTTGTGCAATTATTTTGCTAAGTGACAAAGGGGGAGAAAATTAAGATCTAATATGTATAATTTGTACCATCAAACAGTGGGGGTCTGTTTGTGGCCTGGCCTTCACTTGTGAATTTCACAGTTGCCATGTGTTGTGCTGTGATCTATATAACAGTTAATTAAAAAGAATAAATAATTGCACTATTACCTTTGCTTTACCTGTAACACCCGCTTTGATACCAATTGTAGGAACGAAATAATAAAGCGTAATACTCTAGAGGGGGGGTGAATAGAGTAGGCAGCGGAATAATGCTAAATAAAAATGTTAGCAGCACAATCACAGAATATTAATCACAACTGAAATAATGTAAAGGCAAAGTTAAGAGAGCAAATGCAAAGACAGCGATGTAGACTGGTATCCCTCTGTTGAGGACTAATCCAGTCGGTAGAACTCTTGCTACCAGTTGAATCCACTATTGGAAAAACCGCAAGTTTTCTTACGAAGTCCTTGCAACTTCTACAACGCGAGCTTTGATACGAAGAACTCGTCCAACTTCAAATGTGAAGAGGTATTCTTCAATCAAGCCTTCTGATTACAATCTCTCAGAAACTTCTAGACCGTACCGCACTGGCAAATTGACTAGAGGATTGTAACTGGCTTGGGATCTGAAATTGAAAGCTCTAGAAAACTCTTTGGAAGACTGAAAGCTTTAGATAGAGAGAGGATTGAAAGTGAATGAGTGAATTGAAATGATCGAAATCCTTCTCTATTTATAGGAGTTCCAAAGGTAGACTTCTGTCAGAATTTGGGCAGAATTCGGGCAGAACTCTTTGAGCAAATCTCGGTCAAATTCGCAACTGCAGGAGGACCAAGTTCCAAAGATTCAAAATCACAATGGCCACTAACCGAACTCTGGCCGAACTCTGGCCGAGTTCTGTCAGGGTTAGGTTAGGGTTTTAAAAATAGATTTTGGTGATTTTTGAAAACCTTTTTGTAAACATTTTGATAGGTCATTTTAAAAACATTTTGAACTATTTTGGGGATAGCCTATTTGCTAGTACGACTCGGTGTACAACATATTCCTAGACTCAAATAAAATAAAAATTACATTGCATAGGAAATACAGACTCGAGTAGGCAAACAGATCTTCAGTCTTGAACGGAGTGGATAGCCAATCTTGCTTATGTCCAAGACACCGAGATGTCCCAACTAGCTTTGTATATCCAGACAGAGTTTGATCAATTATTAAAATCAGGTTGACCATATGACCAATGGGCCAACAATCTCCCCCATTTTGATAATTGACAAACTATGAATGATATAACATTAAGCTTGTTCAAAAAGAATCAAAACGTGAAATTGTTCATGTCCTGTATTTAACTCAACCATCACCACCATAAACCCATCTCCCTCTATCCTACCACTACTGCTGCTGCGGTCCGTCGTACCCGCGCCCGCATCCGTACAACGTCGGCCTCACTGCCGCCGTCGGCCATCTCCTCTGACTCCTTCATCCTCCTCCTTGTATGTATAATCCCCTTTTCTTCCATATTTTTCTAAAGTTAAACCTAGGTCAGATTTTTTTTATTTTTAAATTTCTGGAATTGAGGAAAACACAAGGAAAACAAGAATTCACTTGGATTTGAGGGGAAAACTCTAAGTATTGTTCAAAGCAAGGCAAGTCCTCACCCTAGTTTTCTTTTAATTTTTTGAACTTCTTTGTTTTAGGTAAATTTTTTTATGGAATTATACTCTGATTTGTTTTAGGAATTTACATTTTTTTGGATGATATCGGAAATTACGATCACATTAACGTTGTATATCAACCAACGACCAATGAGAATTTTTGGATCACAAAGGAAAAGTACACAAGAATCATATCGCTCTTAACCAAGTAAATTGGAATCAAGATTTACGTGAAAAATTTTCTACCTGGAGAAAGAAGAGGATATGCAAAGCCTATATTCGTATTTTATTACTAGTCAAGGTTGGCTATGTTTTAGATTCATATATTTTATTATTTTAATTTAAATTTTGAGGTAAAAATTTCTTCTAAGGAGGGTAGAATGTCATAACTGCCTATTATACACAATATATATTATATTCAATTATATATATATATATATATATATATATATATATATATATATATATATATATATATATATATATATGCTTTTAGTTGCAAATTCGTTTTACATTTAATTGTTAATTGGAATTTTTGTATATTCTGGTTTATATCTACCATAATATGGAAAGATAGAAACCATCAGAACCATGGTTTCTCATCCTACCTCATGTTTTCTCCAAGAAGTGGAGAGGTGGCTGCTCTCCCTTCACTCTCAATTTATAAGGAGAAACCCCCATCACTTCAACCCATCCCTTTAATCTTTCCACCATCACCACCATAAACCCATCTCCCTCTCTCCTACCACAACTGCTGCTGCTGCTGCTGCCGCTACTGCTGTTGTGGCTGCGGTCTGCCGCACCCGCGCCTGCCACCGCCGCCGACCATCTCCTTCGACTCCTTCTCCTCCTTCATCCTCCTCCTTGTAGGTATAATCCCCTTTCTCCCCTATTTTTTCTAAAGTTAAACCTAGGTTAGATTTTTTTAATTTCCAAATTTCTGGAATAGGGAAAGAACACAAGAAAAACAAGAATTCACTTGGATTTAAGAAATATAACTCTAAGTTTTATTCAAAGCAAGACAAGTCCTCACCCTAGTTTTTTTAATTTTTTTTAATAAACTTCATTGTTTTAGGTAAATTTGTTTATGGAATTATACTCCGATTTGTTTTTAGAATTGGAAAAAAAATCTGAATGTAAAAGAATGTGTATGTGTATACATCTTGGACAACTTTCGGACTCATGTACTTCAACATAATATGTAAGACACGAAGTGGACACTTCAAATTGAAATTTTATTATGATGGTCGAATGTTGCTAGAATTTAAATAGATCAACTTTTATCTAAGAATAATCCCTAACTATTTTTCATCATATCATATTTTATTTTTTTACCGTTCTTGACCAAGGACTTGCTGTCGTTCTGACGACCTAGTATTGTTCACTAGGAGAAAATGTCACGACCTACACACGCTTTTCGGGTACGAGACGTGTTCAAGCCAGCCTACGTCGCAGAGTCAGTGGTAGAACGCTGTCACAGCCAAGATGCTCAAAATCATAAAATATAATATTTATTGCTCATTCACATTTCTAAATTGATTACAACTTTTACAACATTTATATTTAAAGAAAATACAAGATTCTTACAATTAATGAAAATGATACCACTTCTATCTAATTTCTAGGTTTCTGCCTGCAAGTACACCCGTAGCTCCCCATTCTAAGTGAAGCCACAGCTAAATCTGAAAAATACTGATTTTTAGTCAGGAATGGAACAAGTACACAAATCGACGACAAATAAAAAACATAATAGAATTCACAAGACATGAAAATAACATATGTGAGATGATCTAAAAAATAAGACCGATATCATAATAAATCATGAAAGAAAGTAGATAACTCTACAACATGATATATCAACTAGAAAAGGAACATGTAACTAGGATATCATGGCAAGTGGCGAAAAAACAAGGAAAACAAGTAAAGACAACTATCTATGTGTTTTGAAATACGAATTTTGACATGTGAACGGCTAGGGGATAAATCAGGCACCCTTCACGTGTCGTGTGCAGCTGCTATTCTCCATAAAAGACACGAAAGATAGTTCTGCGTAGTCCATATATCTACTAAAATATTTTCCCTCTCGACTAGTACTCATGGACTCGAACAAGTCATGAAACACGAAAATAAGGTAATCACGAAATATAGTAAGTAGAGATCCATGATACTAATTTTCGTGTGACAAGCGTATCAACAAGCAGCAAGACATATATATAACCATGAAATATATAAACTACTATGAATCAAAAAACAATCAGAAAGTGCACTTGCCTGAGGTCCTTTGCTGGTCAAACCGATAATACTATACTACTCAGTGAGCCACAACAGTCAAACTCGTACAACAGTCTCCGGATGCTGAAACGGACATTACCAACATTTTTAGAATAGTCAAATTAGCCAGGTTTGCCTGTCCATAAGTCCAATTCTGGATATAGGGGCAAAATAATAATTTCGGACAAAAACAATGTCCGCCGTTGGACCCGCTTTGCACCGAAAAGCGTGTCAGAGTCTATGGTCTCTAAAGTCATCAAACTACATGTCTACGGGTCCAATTTTTTGATACGAAGCCAACCGTATGTCCAAAGTTGGATTCCGACAGGCCGTACACAAAATCGTCCGTTGAGTCGGATAGTGGGGCCCGCAGAACGACGATCCGATCAAATGTCTCAGAATCAGACCAAACTTGGCATACAGGACCAGAAAAATGATACGATCCTATTGGCTAAGTTTTGTCTCGATCTGACGAACGTGCACAAAGTAATTAGAAAATTTGCAAAGTGGCCGATACGGTAAATTTCGAAGGATACGCATCAAATTCGTCGTGCACACGCAACCAATTTAAATCCGTCAAAGCCCATACGTCCGTGAAGTCGTTACACACCTTTTGATGCTTTCGGTTCGCGACCACATCGCCCGGTTTGGCAGGACGCACGTCGTATCGGGAGGGTTTTTCTAATTTTCTAATATTTTGAAATCTGTTTTTCGTCAAAATTGGGAAAAGGTTTTTTCGACGCTCAATCGACGAAATCGACTTCCGTAAACTGGGTTTCAGTGCCCTATAGGTTTTCTAGGACTATTGTTAATTGGTTTTCGAAAACTCCTAATCTTCAGTCCAGAAATTGCCTTCCAATACTTGTCCCTAAACGAGTTTTCTGTTTCGTTTTAGAACAGATTTTTGCCCATTTTTGGGTCAATCCTTTGGGCAACCTAGAGGGTCTAAAGTCAAACTAATTGAAGGGATTAATAGTTGGATAGGTTGTCTACATACCAAAAGTGACGGATCGTGAAACGATCAAGCGAGGAGGTAGAGACTTCGTTGCGAAGTGGCAACCGCAGCCTGCTGCTGTCCTGCTTCAGCCCGGTGTTGTGCGTGCGCGTCTCCGGCCATCTCCGGCGGACCCGGGCGGCCGCGTGGTGGCGTAGGGGTACGTCGCGACTGGAGCTGGTTTGGGACCGAGGGGGAAGAGTTAGGGTTAGGTTTTGTTAATACTTCTCTCTTTCTCTCGTTCTTGGATTTTTTGCGGCTGTGACAATATGGGGTGTTCGGGAAGCCAGGCTCGGGCTGGGCTGGGTTTGGCTCTTTTTTTTCTTCTTTTCTTATTTATTTTCTATATATTATACAATATATATACTTCCATATATATATATAAGGTAACACTTATGTCTATATTCATCTATAATTATCTATATACATATATATATATACCTCATATTTATAATTCCCCAATAAATCCAAGAATCCTAATACGACTTATTCTCCATGTAGCGTTTACTTTATAAAAAGATATGTACATACATACTATTTATTTTCCAAAGAACAAAATAATAAATAATAAAAAAGATATTTTTTATACTAGATTATAGGATTCATAAAAAGTAATAATGATAACAAAATTTATTAAACCGATAATAGTATAGTCTTGGGTGACACATTGCACTCCTACATAATCGGTCCAACAATAATCGTGCAACTTATTAAAATACCATATAAATATTAATTAACTAATATTTAGAAAATATTCGTCAATCCCAAAAATAACATATGAAGTATATGCATCTACTTAAAATTGCACTCCTACATAATCGGTCCAACAATAATCGTGCAACTTATTAAAATACCATATAAATATTAATTAACTAATATTTAGAAAATATTCGTCAATCCCAAAAATAACATATGAAGTATATGCATCTACTTAAAATATGTTTGCATGGGCGTCTTTGCACACACTACATATCTACATGGGCTGGTGCTTGGTTCGGGTCCAGTTTGACTGGTTTAGCACAATCAGGTCTCCTAAGAGTAAACAATCTAATTAATAAATAATTAAAACGTATATAGAGGTTAAGTCACAACTTTGTCCGATTTTCCTAGTTAGAACACATATATGGCTCGGCCTTTCCTACCATGGCTAATACACTAGTCAAAACACGCTACTGCACTATCCGTGTCACGAATTCTAGTTATCTTGTGCTCCAGAATTTAACCATGACTAAGGCCTTCTATAATAATAACTAATTAAAATAAATATTTATAAAATTCCAAAAGTTGCATTTTAGTTCAAATAAATAAAAATTAAAATATTTTCAAGAATTTTGCGAAGAGGGGTTGCAAATCTACCCACCTAAGAAATAAATTCGTCCTCGAATTTAAGGACTACTAGGATAGACGGACTTGGTTGGTTAATTCTTTCTAAGGTTTAAATAATATGAAACAACTAAATCAAAATTGATCCATAACAATTAATAATAATTCTAGATTTTATCAATATTTTGAAAACACATTAAACCAATATAGATATAACACTGGATAGCTGCAATAAATTAAAAAATACTAAGTATTATCAAATAACTTTTTAAAATATATTATTATAGGTCAAAGCTGTTTTAGTAAACATTTATCTAATAATTTGCCACCATAAGTCAAATTTCATATCATTCAAATACATTTAAAATTATAGGAATAATTGATAATAATCCATAATTAGTTTAAAATAATACTATATATTAAACACCTTTGGCCAAAACTAAACTTGCTATTTTTGTAACAAAAAAACTTTTCAATTATAATTTTAAAATAGTACTCAATAGTATCAAATAATATTTGAAACATATCACGCAAATTTAAATCGTAATAAATGATCAAGTAATTATAAAAGTCCATTTTGAAAGGAAAAGAAAGAAAAAAAAAACTTTGGTAAAATTCTTTCCTTTCCAAAATATCTTTTTTAGAATTGAAATATAAATTTTTTTTTCTAGCTAGAAAACAAAGCAAAATAAAATAAATAAAATTTCAAAATACGGGTAGTGGGCTTATAAATCTACCCGTCTTAGAAAATTTCCTTCTCGAATTTCAAGGAGCATGATTAGATATGGCTAAGAACAAAATAAAGAACAAAATTTTCAATCGATATGAATAAGACGACGATTGATATAATCGGAAGAATGATATGATTCATGATTGAATTAGCCAAGCATAGTCACGGATAAAATCAAAAGGAAATGTGATGTGGCACACTCTAAACATATTTTGATTCACGTCATAATCAAATCCTGCTCAAGAATGATCGAAGAATTGGGTTTGACACGATTGATCGTTTGGCATGACTAAAATATGACCAAATTGTATGGCCAAGGACCTAATCAAGGTCAAGTTATAACCATGTTTTAAGGATAGAATCAAAAAAAAAAGATTTGTCAAACGAGAAAGTCATTTGGCACAATTAACCGCTATCAAAATTATATAGGCATAATCAACCATCAAATTTTAGACATGGTAAAAGAACTTAGATACAGCTACGATGCAGTCACAAACATGGTTAATCATGTAAGTCATGCAAGCACGATTAAAATTTGGCACGAGTATGACTAAACATGATCAAGGCTGGAATAAATCTAAACATTAGAAATAATAGAGTTTGAATTATGTACTCGACTATGGACATAGTTAAATAGTTTAATCATGATTCAGAAGTCGTTTAGGAAGGATTTAAATCTTTTTGGCACGATTAACTCGAAAAAAAAAGAAAAAAATTAAGAAAATTTTATTTAGGTACGAGTCTAGAAAGATGTGTGAGCTGACATAATTGAAATATAATTCAAAATGGTTTAATCGTGATCAAAAGTCGTAAGGGTGATCCAAATCGAATTCATTCTAGCACGATTGATTATGTAGGCATGATCATAGAATCATGTTCTAGGTGTGCTTATGAACTCAGTGGAAAGAAATCAAAGTAAGTTTAAAAGGTAACGATTCGAAAATAGAAAGATAAGGAAGAAGGAAGAATAGTCAGTTTATTGAGTAGATAGTAACTAGGAATAAGGCACAAATCGATTTGGAACTTAACTTAATAGTTATATGCCAATAGAAGACGTAGCCTCAACGGTATTCGAATATCGTAATCATATCCGAAGTCATTTTACCGAGAATTTATGCCTCGCCAGTGTACAACTAGCTGCAATAAACTCTTGGTTTCATAACTCAAGCGATGATATGATAACGAATACCCTATCAACTCTATCCAATCATGACATAATAATAATTCAAGGATTAAATAGGATAACCAAGACATAGTTTAATAATGCTGGATAAACCACGCTTATCTGGAATTACTTTAACTTAGGGGTCATGCCTCGCCAGTGCGCTGCTGGCTGCAGTGAACCCGTAGTCTCCATAATTCAAATAAATGGTAATATTGCGCTGCTGTCTTGCCATTATGAGTCATCGAAAATTATTCCAATAAATTTTCAAAGGAGCTTCCAGAATTTCAACAAGTTGATCATGATAATAAAAGGTAAATATTTGTTCTTGAAAATCAATTTTGAAAATCAGATGATGGACTAGGAAGAAAATGATCGAAGACAAAAGAAATATTAATATAAATTTCTATTTCTCTATTGTTTAAAGATCGAGAGAGACATCTATATGTCTTGAATTTTCAAAAAAAAAACTAGCACAAAATAAATATATGGATAGTTTGATCATATTAGGCTCAATACAATGGATGGAGATAAAATATTGACCTTTAGAAAATATAATAACTTATAGATAATAGAAAATAAATAAGAAATACAGGTCTTCTGATATGGTGATAATTAGAGGAAGAAAGGTAAAATTGTACAAATGATTAGGAATAGAAAAATGCAAGTAAAATGATGGATTAGGGAGAAATGACTGAAAATAAGAGAAACATAAACATTATTATCTTTATTCCATAGATATTCAAATGATGGAAAGAGACTTTAAATCAGTAACTAACTCGAGATTCCTATGTGATAACAGAATCATAAATTATAAATAATTTCTTATGGTAACGTGAAATAAATAAGCAATACAGACTCACATGGTGTGAGGGTGATATCTAAAGAGTGCTGAAAAGAAAATTTTCACAAATAATCGATATTAGTAATTGAATCTAAAGAAGTCCTAAGTTGCAGGCGTCTACCCACCTTAGAGTCTACCATCGTGTCAAAACACAATAGTACATCCTTCTAGAAAACTTTCTATAGTTAGTAAATAGGTGTAGAATTCAATAAACCACTCCATAAGTCATATGTACTTATACAGCAACCTTAACTACCCGACAATCAAATTGAATAAGGGACTCCTAGTCCTAGCCATTATCCTAAAATCATATTAATCCTAATTGTAAATGAGCATTCTAGTCGCAGGCTTGCAGTAGTACGACTAAGATAGGTACTACCACAAGTTCGTACACTTTGCAAAGACTGACCTGCATGGGCCACCACAAAAACTTGTTACGACCCGCACCTGCTTTGCGGATACGAGACATGTCCAAGCCAGCCTACGCCGCAGAGTCGGCGGTATAACGATGTCACAACCAAGATGCTCAAAATCATAAAATATAACATTTATTGCTCATTCACATTTCTAAATTGATTACAACTTTTACAACATTTATATTTAAAAAAATACAAGGTTTTTACAATTAATAAAAATGATACCACTTCTATCTAATTTCTAGGTTTCTGCCTACAAGTACACTCGTATCTTTCCACACAATGTGAAGCCACAGCTAAACCTAAAAAATGTTGGTTTTCAGTCAAGAATGGAACAAGCACACAAACCGATGAAAAATCAAAAACACAATAGAATTCACAAGACATGAAAATAACATTCGTGAGATGATCTAGAAAATAAGATATATACCATGATAAATCATGAAAGAAAGTAGATAACTCTACAACATGATATATTAGCTAGAAAATGAACATATAACTAGGATGTCATGGCATGTGGCAAAGAAAATAAGGAAAACAAGTAAAGACAACTATCTATGTGTTTTGAAATACCAGTTTCGACATGTGAACGGCTAGGGGTAAATCAGGGACCCTGCATGTGTCGTGTGCAGCTGCTATTCTCCAAAAAAGACATGGAAGATAGTTCTGGGTATTCCACATGTCTACTAATATATTTTCTCTCCCGACTAGTACTCATGGACTCGAACAAGTCTCGAAATACGAAAACATGGTAATCATGAAATATAGTAAGTAGAGATCCATGATACTAATTTCTGTGTGACGAGCGTGTCAACAAGCAGCAAGACATATGTATAAACATAAAATGTATAAACTACTATAAATCGAAAAGCAATCAGAAAGTGCACTTTCCTGAGATCCTTTGCGGGTGAAACCGATAATACTATACTACTCAGTGAGCCATAACAGTCAAACTCGTACAACAGTCTTCGGATGCTGAAACAGACATTACTAACGTTTTCAGAATAGTCAAATTAGCTAGGTTTGCCTATCCATAAGTCCAATTCTGGACACAGGGGCAAAACGGTAATTTCGGGCAAAAATGATGTCCGCCATTGGACTCGTTTTAAACCGAAAAGTGTACCAGAGTCTATGGTCTCTAAAGTCGTCAACCATATGTCCACAGGTCCAGTTTTTCGATACGAAGCCAACCGTATGTCCAAAGTTGGATTCCGGCAGGTCGTGCACAAAATCGTCCGTTGAGTCGGATCGTGGGGCCCGCTAAACGGAGATCCGATCAACTGTCTCAGAATTGGACCAAACTTGGCATGCAGGACCAAAAAAATGATACGGTCCTATTGGCACAAGTATTTTCTCGATCTGACGAACGTGCACAAAGTAATTGAAAATTTTGTAAAGTGGACGATACGATAAATTTTGAAGGATACGCATCAAATTCGTCGCGCACACGCAACTATTTTGAATTCCGTCAAAGTCCACACGTCTGCGAAGTCGATACGCATCTTTTGATGCTTTCGGTTCGCGACCACATCGCCCAATTTGGCGGGATGCACGTCGTATCGGGAGGGTTTCTTCAATTTTCTAATATTTTGAAATCAGTTTTTTGTCAAAATTGGGATAAGGATTTCTCGACGCTCAGCCGATAAAATCGAGTTCCATAAACTGGGTTTCAGTGCCCTATAGGTTGTCTAGGACTATTGTTAATTGGTTTTCAAAAACT
This sequence comes from Iris pallida, assembly GCA_029216955.1. Lineage (NCBI taxonomy): Eukaryota > Viridiplantae > Streptophyta > Magnoliopsida > Asparagales > Iridaceae > Iris > Iris pallida. Next base: position 4,795,586 of record JANAVB010031019.1, on the reverse strand, counting down.
CCTAATCTTCAGTCCAGAAATTGCCTTCCAATACTTGTTTCTAAGCGAGTTTCTGTTTTATTTTAGAACAGATTTTTTCCTATTTTTGGGTCGATCCTTCGGGCAACCTAGAGGGTCTAAAGTCAAACTAATTAAAGGGATTAATAGTTGGATAGGTTTTCTGCATACCAGAAGTGACGGATCGTGAAACGATCAAGCGAGGAGGTGGAGACTTCGTTGCGAAGTGGCAACCGCAACCTGCTGCTGCCCTGCTTCAGCCCGGTGATGTGTGCGCGTGTCTCCGGCCATCTCCGGTGGCCCAGGCCGACCGTGCGGTGGCGTTGGGGTGCGTCGCGACTGGAGCTGGTCGAGGACCGAGGGGGAAGAGTTAGGGTTAGGTTTTGTTAATACTTCTCTCTCTCTCTCTCTCTCTCTCTCTCTCTCTCTCGTTCTTGGATTTATTACGACTGTGACAATATGGAGGGGTTCGAGAAGCCAGGCTGGGGCTGGGCTGGGTTTGGCTTGTTTTTGTTTTTGTTTTTTCTTTCCTTATTTCTTTTCTATATATTATACAATATATATACTTCCATATATATTTTTTTTATATATATATATAAGGTAACCCTTATTTCTATTTCATCTACAATTATCTATATACATATATATATACCTCATATGTATAATTACCCGATAAATCTAAGAATCCTAATAAGACTTATTCTCCATTTAGCGTTTACTTTATAAAAAGATATGTACATACATACTATTTACTTTCCTAAGAACAAAATAATAAATAATAATAAAGATATTTTTATACTAGATTATAGGATCCATAAAAAGTAATCACAAAATTCATTAAGCCGATAATAGTATAGTTTTGGGTGACACATTGCCCTCCTACTTAATTGGTCAAACAATAATCGTACAACTTATTAAAATACCATATAAATATTAATTAACAAATATTTAGATAATATTCGTCAATCCCAAAAATAACATATGAAGTATATGCATCTACTTAAAATATGCCTACATGGGCGACTTTGCACACATAACATATCTACATGGGCTGGGGCTTAGTTCGGTTCCAGTTTGACTGGTTTAGCACAATCGAGTCTCCTAAGAGTAAACAATCTAATTAATAATTAATTAAAACGTATATAGAGGTTAAGTCGCAACTTGGCCTGGTTTTCCTAGTTAGAACACATATGGCTCGGTCTTTCCTACCATGGCTAATACACTAGTTAAAATGTCATGACCTGCACCTAGTGTAGGGGCACGAGAAGTGGATACGTCCAGCCTACACCGCAGGTCGACGGTAGAACGTTGTTCTAGGTCACTATCTAATCAACAACTCACGCAATTATATTATGTACCTGTTACAATCTCAACTCCGAATAGAGGACAAGTATATGATACGATAATACTCAATCACAATCTAAGCACGATAAGATAACACAGGAGTCTAACAACTATATAAAACTCAAAATAACAACTTAAATAAACTCCCAAAATAACATCTCAACAATCTCAAAACACCACTTATTACAAAACAAGTTCTAAAAGGGAAACTAAACTATAAACTAGTAACCCACTCCAAGCACTACTAGTCCTCTAGGCTAGCTGTGAATCTCAAGGTTACCTGTAATATTTTCAACAAGTCCAGTCAGGACAAACGAGCACAATACATCTCACGCAGTTCATATCATGACAGAAAATATAAGCATGCTATAGAGTAAGATACATGAAACACTGAAGAATATACATGAAGTAAAAGAGATGACTGTAAGAAAATATCTACTATAAGTAAAGAACTATCAGTGGCTAGTGATGTAGAGTACAAAATAGACATGTGAACGGCTTGAATTTGCATATGATTACACTAAAGAGTTTGCACATGATTACACTACTTTGGAATTGTTCACATGACCATTTATACTCTTCCGTACCCCAATCAATACACAAAGATCCAGACAAGTTATGTTATTGCACATGATTTCATATGGGGGGCCATAAATGGGTGCACATGAAGTATACATGGGAGCTCTATGAACATGAGAGTACATGAAACACAAGAGTGTATATGAATGATGAAAGTACATGAATACATGATGTACGTGAAAAGTACATGACATGACGTATCACGATGCTCCCGAGGGGGATAATATCTCATGAAAGGATCCATATAGTACCAATTCGTGTTAACAATATGACAGCATCTGTTGACCCAAATCACAGTCAACCAAATATTAATAAATTTGACAATATGATACTTGTCATAATTCAATATGACACATCAAGACAGAACTCAGTACAAGACGAACGTCGGCTCTCTCCTGCAGCGTACTCAGTTTTTGAGTCTGTATTTTTATATTTATTAAGTCTAGCTAAATGTAAGCTGAGTAGCACTGAGTATTCTGGGTCTACACCTTATCTCCAAACAAAACCAAAAGCTCCACCAAACCAAACTAGCCCACAAAAGCCCATTTGAGCAATTATGTCCTATGGAGACAGAGTTCGGGCCGAACTCTGCCTCTACACAGAGTTCGGGCCGAACTCTGTCCCCTAAATTACTGGACCCTAATTATTAGGGTTTGTTGTATGCTAGTTGTCCAACGACCAAAAATTTGAATTCTTGACACAGAATTCTGGCCAAATTCTGCCTATCCTAACTAGTATAAATAGGCCTTGAATTCTCTCATTTTCAATCATCCAATTATCTTCTCTTCTCCTCTCTATAAGTCTCATACAAGCCTTAACCTTCTCATCTACTAGCAACAAGCTTTCTAAGCCTCAAAGTGCTCAGTGCTATTCAGTTAGGAGTTTGTACAAGAGTCAAAAAAGTCGCTTGGAAAATTCTAAGCACTACCACAGCGATCTTTGTAAGAAGTTGACGTGCTCTTCTGAAGAAAAGTCACGGGATGTAACTACTATTTCACAAATAGTGGATTTAATCCTGAGCTAGAGTTCTTAGGCTTAGACTAGTCCTCCACGAAGAAAACCAGGTTAAAACGACTATATTTGCGTATGCTCTCTTAATCTTTTTTATTTTCGTATTTACTACTCTGATTATTTACTAGTGGTGAAAAGAGTTTATTTTTATTTCGCTATTATTGTTATAAACTCTATTCACCCCCTCTTGAGTTGCCTACATGTTCTTCAATTGGTATCAGAGCTCTGTTCTCTTAACAAGGACTAACATCCTAGAGCTGATCTATAGCAACCACACAACCTATATTTTTTAATCATGGTGAAGGACATTCCACTCATAGGCCACCCCTATTTGATGGAACCATCTACACCTATTGGAAAACTAGGATGAGTTTCTATCTCAAGTCTCTATACTTCGACCTATGGACCATTATCACCGATGGTTACAGAAAGCCCGCCAGAATAGTTGTCGATGGAGATCTTATCGAGAAACCCAACGACAAATATTCTGACGAGAAAAAAAATAGTCGAGTATATATGCTAGAGCTATTAATGCTCTTTTCTGTGCAATAGATAGGAATGAATTTAATAGGGTCTCGATATGCACCACCTTGCACAAAGTATGAAAGATTCTAGAAGTGACGCATGAAGGAACCACTCAAGTCAAGGAATCTAAAATTAGTCGTCTTACTCAAGAATACGAGGCGTTCAAGATGAAGCTGTTTGCCATTTATTGTAAAAATGTAGAACAATTTTTATAGGAGGACTGAACTTAAACTCACAATACAAACTCGCTTGTACAAAGAAAGCCTAGGGACGAAAACCTAGGTACATCAATCTAAGTACATTTGTTTATTTTTTCTGGGGGATGATGGTAGAGGCTCGAAAAAGCGACGGCACCTCTGCCTTACTCCTTGGACGATCGAACGTAGCCTTGGCTCTGATGAAGAAATGCTCTTAGAACGTGTGGGGAGACTCTTCTGTGTGTGCCTTTTTCTCTCTGTGTATCCAGCCGGGGGCCCTCTTTTGTAAGGGAATGGCACCTTGCTATATATAAGAGTGGGATGTGATCATTAGGGTTTGCAATTGTCATGCCCCAATTTCGTCGAATCAATAGTCGTCCCCCGGGCGTGATGCCGTGTGAACCTAATTTGCGATCGCACAAGGCATAGTCATAAGGCAATCCGAGACACGAGATCTAAGAGAGTATGCAGATAAATTGAATCACACAATAATTAAAGGAACTTGATTCTTTATTGATAATGAATATTATTTACAGACTCCGGTACAAAACTCATTGCCGCGCGGGCTACAACATGACTCGATTACAAAAGAGTGCAGATGAGATAGTCGTTCCATACATTGCACATATCCCTCAATATACAAAAGTACTCCAGTGACCTGGATGGGAGGGACGCTGAGACATCTTCCTTGGACTGTCAAGATCCTTCAAAAGGGGAGTCGCAAAGAAAGTCTTCGACGTACGGTCGAAGCTTCAAAAGTCACGAACGCCGCCGAGCTAGTTGGCGCGTCCTTCCTGGTTCGTGGGACCTGCAAAGAGCGAGGATCAGCACAAAATACATGTACTGGGGAATGGCTAATTTAATCCAAGCTCTGCATTTGATTCAAGAAGTTTCATAAACATGTTGGCTAGCTATTTCAATAATCTTTCTAACCATCCTGCTCGATTTGTATGTTAACATGTTTTGAGGCAAGCATATAAAATTGTGTAACATTAAGCAACTATCATATTTTATCCCGTGTCCCGTGCACTTGTTAAGCAGTGAAGAAGGGGTGTGAAGGCCACTGGCAATGTCAAGCCATCTCGGACTATAGCTGAGTTAGACGGCGACCCTTTCACGTCGGGTAGCGAGCCCTGTGCGGAAGTTCTCGCGTAACTCGCATCGATGAAGGGTTGGCGCTTGCTATACACTCGTTCCTCCCGGGCCGAATCGGTCCCTTGGCCTAGGTAACCGTTCGAGAAAACTACACCTTGTTGATAAGTTGTCCAATGACCGTTTTCCTTTGAACTTAGTTGATTTGCTCATTTAGCCGTATCGTTACGATAAACGTTAATCGATTCATTCATTGTTTTGCATAGACCAAGTCTTTCTTTGATTCTACACTATTATGACAAGCATTCATTTTACTTCGCATATTGATCTTTAAAGTAGAGGGATGAGGCGAAGGAGGTCAGCCACTCGCCTTAGGCTTGCTTCAAGCGAGCGACCAGTTGGCTATGCTGTGGTCGCCTACGCGATCACCTACAATCTCATAAGCAACTGATTTGAAAACTGTGTATTTCAAGGAATTTTGATATGAATGCGAGCTCAAAAATGCGTCACAAAAATCCATCAAAAATATTCACGAAAAGCGCATTCACGAAAACTAAAGCCAAAGCCAAATCAAGTGCGGCATGAAAACCAGAGCTACGGGAGGTCTCTTCCGACTCAGCCGCAGAGCCAATCCTCGAGGCGCAACCCGCTGAATATGGGACTTGGTTCCGAAGAAGCCATTACATAACGTGGAATGGATCTTAATTCAACCGTTCCCGTTCGATCGACTCGGCCGATTCCGACCTATCGGTCCCGACCGAATCGATAGCGACAGTGTTTCTTTCTCGCGCACCCCGTAGACGGAGATGGGGCACGATGTAGGGACGGGGCACTACACCATAACCAACTAATAAAAAGTTTCATCCTCGAAACTAAAAGATAGAACCTACCTCTACGAGAATAACGAAGGAAATTTCTCCTTCATTTTCGATTCAAGCTCCCACGTCGACTCTTCGACCGAATGGTTCCTCCAGAGGATGCGGACGAGAGGGATCGCTCGATTATGCAACAGCTTATCCTTGCGTTCTATGATTTGAACTGGCTCTTCGATGTAGGATAAGTCGGACTTTAGCTCCACCTGGCCAAAATCTACCACGTGGCTCGGGTCGTGCACATACTTTCGCAGTTGAGAGACAAGAAAGACATTGTGTACACCTTCGAGCGTCGGCGGTAAGGTAATTTTATAGGCCACTGGGGCGACCCGCTCGAGTATTTCGAACGGCCCAACGAATCTCCGACTCAATTTTCCCTTCGCGCCGAACCGAGTAACTCCCCGCATGGGCGACACTTTGAGAAATACGTGATCGCCTACTTGAAACTCGAAGGGGCGACGATGAACGTCCGCATAGTCTGACGACTCTGTGCGGTCTTTAATCTTTCCCGAATGAGCCGAATCTTCTGTACGGTCTGTTCAACCAATTTCGGACCGAGAATCTGCCGCTCTCCGACTTCGTCCCAGCAAATGGGTGATCGGCACTTGCGCCCGTACAAGGCTTCATATGGCGCCATTTGAATGCTGGATTGATAGCTATTATTGTATGCAAATTCGGCCAGCGGTAGATGATTGTCCCAGCTTGATTTGAAGTCAATTGAGCAGAGTCGTAGCATGTCTTCAAAAATCTGATTGACGCACTTCGTTTGGCCATCGATCTGAGGATGGTAAGCTGAGCTGAACTGCAACTTGGTACCCAGCGCCGACTGAAGGCTACTCCAGAATTGCGACATAAACCGTGAATCCCAATCAGAGTCGATGGATACTGGAACTCCGTGCAGCCGTACTATCTCATCAAGATATATCTGCGCTAGGCGATCAATGCTTCAAGTAACTTTGATGGCAATAAAATGCGCTGACTTGGTTAATCGATCGACGATGACCCAGATAGCATCATTTCCCCGTGGCGTCTTCGGCAGACCAACAATGAAATCTATGCACACGTGCTGCCACTTCCATTCTGGAATCGCCAGATTCTGCATCTCCCCGTCCGGTCTCTGTTGCTCAGCTTTCACCTGCTGACAGGCCATGCATTGCGACACGAAGAGTGCCATATCTCTTTTCATCTCGTGCCACCAGAAGTTTGTACGGAGGTCCTTGTACATCTTTGTGCTACCAGGATGCAAAGTGTATTTCGCATAGTGCGCCTCCGACAGTATCTCCTTTCTGAGTTATGAATCGTCTGGAACGCAAAGCCTACCCTTCAATCGAAGCATGCCGGTTTCGTCTTCCACAAAGTCGGTCGTCTTGCCTGTCGAGATTAGCTCTCGCACTTTCTTCAGGTATGGATCGTCCGTCTGAGCGGTCTTGATCTTATCAAGCAAGCTCGGCTCTAACTGCAACTTTGCCAACTGTACATTCCGAAATCTGACTCGGAGCTCGATGCCCATCTCTTCTAGGTCGCGTAGCAGTCGGGGGTCGATGGATAACGAGGCAATGTACTTCCGACTCAAAGTGTCCGCCATAATATTTTCCTTTTTCGGGGTATAGTCGATAGTCAAGTCGTAATCTTTGATTAGTTCCAGCCAACGCCTTTGCCGCAAGTTCAGTTCCTTCTGCGTGAATAGATACTTGAGGCTCTTATGATCGGTATAGATTATGTACGCCACTCCATAGAGATAGTGGCGCCACAATTTTAACGCGAACACAATCGTCGCTAACTCCAGATCATGCGTGGGATAGTTCTTCTCGTGCTGCTTTAGCTGTCGGGATGCAAAAGATATCACCTTGTTCCGCTGCATCAGCACACACCCCAAGCCCTGACCAGATGTGTCGCTGAATATCAGAAAACTCTCAGTCCCTTCTGGAAGTACGAGTATCGGGACCGAGACGAGCCTTAGCTTCAACTCTTGGAATGCAGCTTCGCAGTCGTCCGACCATTCAAATACGACTCCTTTCTGGGTGAGGCGAGTCAGAGGTGATGCGATCTTCGCGAAGTCTTTCACGAAGCGTCGGTAGTATCCCGCTAAGCCAAGGAAACTTCGAATCTCGTCGACGGACGCTGGCCGTTTCCAATCGATAACGGCTTTAACTTTCTTTGGGTCGACCGCAATGCCTTTAGCAGAAATGATATGTCCAAGGAATGCGACGCTGCTAAGCCAAAATTCACATTTGCTTCGCTTCATGTACAGTTGATTTTCTCGAAGGGTCTGAAGCACGGTCCGCAGATGCTCAGTGTGTTGCTGCCTATTCTTCGAGTAGACGAGTATATCGTCGATAAAGACTACTACGAACTTGTCGAGGAATGGTCGGAACACCTGATTCATTAAATCCATGAAAGCGGCAGGGGCATTCGTTAGGCCGAACGGTATTACCAGGAACTCGTAATGGCCGTATCGAGTGCGGAAGGCAGACTTTGGCACATCTTCCGGCTTGATCTTGAGTTGATGGTAACCCGAACGCAGATCAATTTTAGAGAACATTGTGGCTCCTTGAAGCTGATCAAACAGATCGTCTATGCGGGACAGGGGGTATTTGTTCCGGACGGTGGCTTTGTTCAGCTTGCGGTAGTCGATACAAAGATGCATAGAGCCATCCTTCTTCTTGACAAACAGCACTGGCGCTCCCCAGAGTGAGACGCTGGGTCAGATAAATCCCTTGTCGAGCAATTCTTGTAACTGCACTTTGAGTTCTTTAAGGTCTGCAGGGGCCATTCTGTACGGGGCTTTCGAGATCGGCCGAGTGTCGGAGAAGGTGTCGATAGTGAACTCAATCTCTCGATCGGGCGGCATGCCGGGCAGCTCATCCGGGAACACATTGGAGAATTCTGCCACAACGTCGGTCTAACCCACGTTTGTACCATCCTGTCGCATGTCTCGAATGAAAGCTAGATAGCCTTCGCACCCGGAATGTAGCATCCGTCGAGCATATATTGCGGAGATCACCATGCAGGTCAGCGACGCCTCACCACACGAGTAGCAGAATTTAGGCACTCCTGGTATGCGGAATGTGACCTTCTTTTTAGCGCAGTCTATGGTTGCGTTGCACGGACCGAGCCAATCCATCCCCGGAATGATATCGTAGTCCTTAATATTTAGAACTATCGTATCGAGACTGACCTTTTGACCATCTATACAGATGATTCCGTCTCCGCAGACTAAATTTGCAGCTAGTGGCATGCCTGACGGGATGTTAACAGTGAGCTCGAGACCCAGCGGTGTCAGGGAAAATTTGTGCTCGATGGCAAAGTCCGCCGATATGAAACTATGTATGGTACCTGAATCAAACAATACACGAGCAGGTTTATTATTGAATTGCAGTATACCTGTCACGACTATGCGAACGCTTCGTCTTGGGTCATGGCGTAGATGCGGCCCTGAGCATTAGGGCGACGGTCCTGGCCATTCTGTTGTGCGGTCGGTGAAGCCCGAGGTGCTTGCCCTCGGTTCTGATGGTGTTATCGTGGGTGTTGGTTTGACTTCTCTGGGCAGTCGCGTACGATATGGTCAGTTCGGCCGCACCCGAGGCACGTACCGTTCTTCAATTGGCACTCGCTGATCAAGTGCCTCTCTTTTTGGCAGAAAGTGCAAACTACTCGATCCTTCGTCTGGTTGCCGCCTCCGTTGTCGCAATTTTGACGCTTGTGTACGTTGTTGCCTCCCACATTACTATGACATTTGTTATTAAAGTAAACAGCGTCGGTAGTAGTAGGAGGGCACTCGAACTCCAGACGGAGGGCATGGTTGAGTGCCTCGTCCATGGTTTTGTATTCAGGAACCGAAACATGAGCACGGATAGTTGAACGCAGGCCCACTTCGAATCGTCGAGCTCGACTTGCAGTGGTTGGTAGATAATCTCCAGCAAACTTAGCCAGTTTGTTGAATTCGGCCGCATACTATCGTACAGTCATATTCCCTTGTCTCAATTACATAAACTCATTTTTTTCTCCTGTTGCACGGCTGCTGAAAGATATTCTGTCTCAAATGCACTTTTGAATGTAGCCCAGGAAATTGCCGTCGTCTCGTCTTCACGTCGAATAGCCCGCTTCTGCACAGTCCACCATTCGTGCGTGTTCATTCGAAGTAGAAGTTGAGCACACGCGACTTTCTTCGAGTCCTCGACACCCAGAAGCTCGAACTTGTCTTCCAGCTCCTCCAACCAGTCGATCGCCACCGAGGGATCTTCTGTGCCGTTGAAGGAAGTGCGGCAGCTTTTAGTGAATTTTGACACACCGAAGTTAGAACTTCTCGGTGCCGCAGGTGAGAGCACGGGCGCCTCTGGTTCGGCTTCGTTGGAACGAACCGCAGGCTGGGTCACGGCAGGCGTCATCATTGAATTGTTGTTGCCCACGACCGACTGTACGATTTACTGGAGGGTATTCAGCTGCTGCTGCTGCAGCTTGAATTGAGCCTCGAACCGATTCTCAAATTGAGTCTGACGAGCCTTCGCTTGCTGACGATGGAGCTCGCTTTGACGTTGCTGCATTTCAAACATCTGCAGCATACGTTACATCGGGTCGCCGGAAGGTCCGGCTACAGTAGGCGTCATTCCCATTGGGTTGACGGAATACTTGGATCTAGAAGCACTCGAGCCGCTAGAAGCGCTCGTCTCGTCTTCCGCCTGAGCTCCCGTAACTGGATGGAAAAAGGAAAGGCAACTCTCGTTAGTTTCAGAAAATGTCCTGGGTTCAACGTATGGAACAACTCTTCTCATCGTCACGAGGTCAACGGTTAGAGACTAGAACTCAACACTGGAGGCCAATGACGTAAAGCCGTGCTCTGATACCATTATGTCACGCCCCGATTCCGTCAAATCAATAGTCGTCCCCCGGGCGTGATGCCATGCGAACCTAATTTGCGATCGCACAAGGCATATTCATAAGGCAATCCGAGACACGAGATCTAAGAGAGTACGCAGACAAATTGAATCACACAATAATTAAAGGAACTTGATTCTTTATTGATAATGAACATCATTTACAAACTCCGGTACAAAACTCATTGTCGTGCGGGCTACAACATGACTCAATTACAAAAGAGTGCCGATGAGATAGTCGTTCCATACATTGCACACATCCCTCAATATACACAAGTACTCCAGTGACCTGGATGGGAGGGACGCTGACTCATCTTCCTTGGACTGTCGAGAGCCTTCAAAAGGGGAGTCGCAGAGAAAGTCTTCGACGTACGGTCGAAGCTTCAAAAGTCACGAACGCCACCGAGCTAGTTGGCGCGTCCTTCCTGGTTCGTGGGACCTGCAAAGAGCGAGGATCAGCACAAAACACATGTACTGGCGAATGGCTAATTTAATCCAAGCTCTGCATTTGATTCAAGAAGTTTCATAAACATGTTGGCTAGCTATTTCAATGATCTTTCTAACCATCCTGCTCGATTTGCATGTTAATATGTTTTGAGGCAAGCATATAAAATTGTGTAACATTACACAACTATCACATTTTATCCCGTGTCACGTGTACTTGTTAAGCAGTGAAGAAGGGGTGTGAAGGCCACTGGCAATGTCAAGCCATCTCGGACTATAGATGAGTTAGACGGTGACCCTTTCGCGTCGGGTAGCGAGCCCTGTGCGGAAGTTCCCGCGTAACTCGCGCCGATGAAGGGTTGGCGCTTGCTATACACTCGTTCCTCCCGGGCCGAATCGGTCCCTTGGCCTAGGTAACCGTTCGAAGAAACTACATCTTGTCGACAAGTTGTCCAATGATCGTTTTCCTTTGAACTTAGTTGATTTGCTCGTTTAGCCGTATCGTTGCGATAAACGTTAATCGATTTATTTATTGTTTTGCATAGACCAAGTATTTCTTTGATTCTACACTATTATGACAAGCATTCATTTTACTTCGCATATTGAGCTTTGAAGTAGAGGGACGAGGCGAAGGAGGTCAGCCACTTGTCTTAGGCTTGCTTCAAGCGAGCGACCGGTTGGCTACGCTGTCGTCGCCTACACGATCACCTGCAATCGCATAAGCAACTGATTAGAACACTGTGTATTTCGAGGAATTTTGATATGAATGCGAGCTCGAAAATGCGTCACGAAAATCCATCGAAAACATTCACGAAAAGCGCATTCACGAAAACGAAAGCCAAAGCCAAATCAAGTGCGGCATGAAAACCAGAGCAACGGAAGGTATCTTCCGACTCAGCCGCAGAGCCAATCCTCGAGGCGCAATCCGCTGAAAATGGGACTTGGTTCCGAAGAAGCCATTCTATAACGTGGAATAGATCTTAATTCAACCGTTCCCGTTCGATCGACTCGGCCGATTTCGACCTATCGATCCCGACCGAATCGATAGCGACAGTGTTCCTTTCTCGTGCATCCCGTGGACGGAGACGGGGCATGATATAGGGACGGGGCACTACAGCAATGATTGTTCCTTAAAGAGTCGACGGTCTGGGGATTAATTACCATTTTCCTTGATTTTGTTGGCAATTAATCTGAGCCGTTAATCTTGACTGCAACAAATCTGGGTAGTTAATGTTGATTGCGGCAAATTTGTATGGACAATTAATGTTGATTGCCACGAATCTTCGTGATTTTTTATGACAAGCTCGGATCTCTTGCCACGTGTTCAACCTGCTTGATTGTAATAAATCTGATTTGATCCGGAAAATTATGATGATTGTATTAAATCTGGTTGTTGGGATTTGTTGATAGTAACAAATCTGAGTGGATAAATCTTGATTGATTTGGTGCCACGTGTCCAACCATCATTATGCTGCGAGCCGTAGAGACTTGGGGGGGAACTGATCCTCTGCCACGTGTTCTAACTGCGAGCCACAGGGACAGGGTATCTTGACAGAGCCGTATGAAGGTGGCTTCTCAGGATTTGAACCGTATGAAGATGGCAGCCGTATAGGTATGGCCTCCGAAATCTGAGCCACATGATGGCGGTTTCCAACTGAACCGCATAAGGCTGGCCACGTGTCAAGGCTGCATGGGCATGAACTCTCGGCATTTGAGCCGCATGGAGATGGTCCCCATGATCCGAGTTGCATGAGAGTGGCGGCCGAATGGGGTTGGCCCTATGATCCGAGCCGTATAAGAGTAGCAGCCGCATGGGGGTGGAGGCCGCATGAGAGTGGCAGCCGCATGGGGATGGCGGCCGCATGAAGATGGTAGCCGCATAATAAGATTTAGAATTGGTGGATTTATGCCAGCTATAAAGATTTTCTTCGTTTTCCTAGGAGCACGCCTTTATGTCAGAGTCATCATTGCAGCTTTATGTCAGAGATGTCAGTTCACCTTTATTGTCAGAGCCACCTTGTTGTGTCAGGGCATTAAATGAGGCTGCTGCTTAATGGCCAGCTGTAGAGACGAGCCGCATAGGGCGACGTGGCATTGAATGAGGCCGCTGTATAGAAACACATGGAGCTATGGGGATTCCTGAGCTGCATGAAAATCTAATAAACTTTTGAGCCGCATGGAACTCTAATGAACTTTTGAGCCGCATGAAACTCTCCTAGTCTTGAGCTGCATAGGATTTCTTGTTCATTTTTATGCTTCTACAAAAGCTGAATGAGAAGATCACCCAAATGTTCACAAGGTTCCTTGACGTCATCAACCCTCTGTCATCTCTTGGCAAACAATATACAAATTATGAGAAGATCCGCAAGTTACTTAGGGGGCTACCAAAGATCTAGAACCCTAAGGTAACAGCTATTATAGAAGGCAATGATCTCACCAAAATGTCTATGAAAACCTTAATGGAAAAGTTGATGACCCACGAGCTCGACCTCAAAGACTTCGACGAACCTACTCCAAAGGCAAAATAGATTGCCCTAAAAGCTCATCGTCGAAGGGCTGATCCTGAAGAGACTAACGACGACAATTCTGAAGGTGATGATCAAGCTCTTCTAGTCCACAAATTCAAGAAGTTCCTTCATTTCAATCGAAGAAAAAAGGAACATCAAGAAAACGACGAGGAAGAACCAACGTGCTACGGTTGCAAAAAGACTGGACACGTTCGAAAGGACTGTCCCTTCACAAAAAAAAGGCAACAGATATGAGAAGCCATACAAGAAGCCTTCTTCAAGAAAGTATGCCAATACTAGTATTTGGCACGAAAGCGAAGCAAGTGATTCTGAGGAAGAAAATGACTCTCCTCAAGACACCGCAAATATCTGCCTAATGGCAACATCCGAGAAGGTAACTAGCGAAACTCTCGATGACTTTACATTTGATGAACTTGGCGATGCGTTTAATGATTTACTAAATGACCACAAGAAAGTCATTAGTAAATATAAGCATGCCAAGAAGAAAATCAAAGGCTATAGAATAGAGATTCAAAATCTTTCTTCTTTACTTGATAATGTTAGAGATACTCCACCCACGAAAGTCACTGATGAGGTGTCCAAGCTTACGTTAAGCCTACATGATGCCGAAGCACTTATTGAAAAGCAAACACGTGAGATCTCAGCACTCAACAAAGAGCTTGCTGAAGAAAAGAACAAACACAAGGTCTCTATTGCTAAGATTGATGGTCTAAATGCTAAGTGTAATGAACTGAATGCTGCCTCTAAGAAATTAGAGATTAGATTGGGGAAATAGGTTGCTCAACCTCAAACCCAATCACACAGTCATAAAACACACACAAAATATAGGACCACTCACAATAGTAAAACACATGCAGCATGTAACCATGCTTATATGTATACGTACTCCCATGCAGCACGTAAACCACATGCACATAGACATCATTCACAATCTATCATAACTATTATCCTGCTACTACACATAGTCACTATCCTGCTAACGATCACCATGCTGCACATAGAAATAACTATCATCTTGCTGCTACATATAGTCACTATCCTGCTGTTCCACACAACTATCACCATACTGCATATAGACATCACCATCAACCTGCTCCTAACATAAATAGGCATGCTACTTGCACATACTGTGGATTAAATGGTCATATCGCACCACAGTGTAGAATTAGGAAATCAGTTGATATTAATCTATATGCATGGGTATCAAAGACTAACATTTCAGGACCCACAAGAACTTGGGTACCAAATGTCACATCTACTCGTGATGTATGTGGACCTTCCTTCCTCAACTAAAAGCAAGTAGATTCTCGATAGTGGATGCTCGCGACATATGACGGGAGACGCAAATCTTTTTGTATCACTATCGATGAAGAGGGAAGGGTATGTATCCTTCGGTAATAATTTAAAGGGCTACATCATATGTAATGGTACTATTGGTTATGCTCATTCTCCTGTAATAAAGGATGTTTGCTTTGTGACCGAGTTAAAGCATAACCTGCTCAGCATAAGTCATCTTGCTGATCATAGATATGATATTAACTTTGGATAAAATAAATGCTATATTTATAATAGGTCAACAGGAGACATTGTTTTTGAAAGGATAAGAGAAGATAACATTTACATTTTCTATCTATCTAAAAATACTAACAGTGCAGAAAGATGCCTCTACGTCCACAAGGATGAGAGACTGTTGTGGCACCAGCATCTTGGTTATGCCAATATGGATACTATATCCAGGTTATCGACAAAGAAGCTAGTAAGAGGTCTGCATGACATCAGATTCAAGAAAGACATGGTATGTGTCGAATGTGAATTGAATAAGGCAACCAAATCTTTATTTCATTCCATAAACACTGTAAGTACTACTAGACCCTTACAATTACTACACATGGACTTATTTGGTCCAAGTAGAGTAGCCAGTCTTGGTGGAAAACTCTATGCTTTTGTTATAGTAGATAATTTTTCGAGATTTACTTGGATTTTTTTCCTTTCAAACAAAAGCGATGCTATTTCAGTTTTTAAAATCTTTGCAAAAAGGTCCAAAACGAAAAAGACTACATGATTACTCGAATCCGAAGTGATCATGGAGGCGAATTCGAAAATTTCGATTTTGATAAGTTTTGTGAAACAAATGGTTTTGATCATGAGTTTTCTTGTCCTCGAACTCCTCAACAAAATTATGTTATGGAGCAGAAGAATAGGACTCTTGGCGATATGGCTAGAGTTATGTTGAATAAATTTTTACTTTCGAAATATTTTTGGGCAGAAGCTGTCAGTACAGCGTGCCATATTTTAAATAGGGTGCTTATTCGACCTATTTCGAAGAAAACACCCTACGAGCTTTGGTTTGGTAGGACTCCTAATGTCTCATATTTTATTGTGTTTGGTTATCGCTGTTTTATCCTAAACACCAAAGACAACTTAGACAAGTTTGATGCCAAAGCTGACGATGGTATTTTTCTTGGCTATGCTACCAAGATTAAAGGATATAGAGTGTTCAACAAACGCTCAATAATTGTAGAAGAATCTACTAATATGACTTTTGATAAGGAAAATAGTGCAGCAGCTATCCCCGATGATGATGTTTAACCATCAACTTCCACGCCGATGACTACCACCCCTAAAACCAATTCTCTGGAGGGCTTACCGAAGAAGTTCGCATTCAAGCCGTTACATCCAGAAAATTTGGTAATAGGTTAGGTATCACGCGGAGTAAGTACTCGATCATCATTAAGAGATTCTATTGCTAGCACTGCTTTCATTTTGCAAATTGAGCCTAAAACTATTTTAGAAGCTTTTAATGATGAGTTTTGGATTTCAGCTATGCAAGAAGAACTCAACCAATTCGAAAGAAGCCAGGTCTGGAAACTTGTTCCTAAACCAGCCAATCATTCGATTATTGGTACTAAATAGACTTTTCGTAATAAAGTAAATAAAGATGGTTCAGTCACTCGCAACAAAGCTCGTCTAGTAGCTCAAGGATACAACCAAGAGGAAGATATCGACTACGATGAGACGTATGCTCCTGTTGCAAGACTTGAATCCATTCAGATGCTTTGTGCCTTTGCAAATTTTCAGAATTTTAAACTTTTCTAAATGGATGTCAAAAGTTCCTTTCTGAATGGTTTTATTAAGGAGGAAGTTTTTGTAAAACAATCCCCTGGTTTTGAAAATCACAAATTTTTTGACCATGTTTTCAAACTTAAGAAAGCGCTATATGGCCTCAAACAAGCCCCCAGAGCTTGGTTTGAAAGCCTAAGCAATTTCTTACTAGATAAAGGTTTTTCAAAAGGGAAGATTGACACTACACTTTTTATCAAAAGTTTTTAAGACACCACTCTTTTAGTACAAATCTATGTTGATGATATCATATTTGGGTCCACTAATGAAAATCTATGCCAGGATTTTGCTAAGTGTATGCTGAACGAATTTGAGATGAGCATGAAGGGGGAGCTCACCTACTTCCTTGGATTGCAAGTCAAACAAACTTCGCAAGGAACTTTCATCAGCCAGTCAAAATACATAAAGGATATGATGAAGAAGTTTGATCTTGACAACGTCAAACAATCAGCACCCCTATGGCTAATACGACCAAGCTGGAATCTTATGAAAGCAGCAAACCTGTTGACCAACGTAAGTATCAAGGTATGATTGTTAGTCTACTTTACCTAACTGCTAGTCGTCCCGATATCATGTTTAGTGTTTGTCTATGTGCTCGCTATCAAGCTAGTCCTAAGGAATCATACATGTTCGTCGTTAAGCGTATCTTTTGATACTTTAAGGGTATTGTTACAGTGGGCTTGTGGTATCCCAAATCCACATCCTTTGACCTTATTGGTTATTCGGATGCTGATTTTACGGGATGCAAAGTCGACTGTAAAAGTACGAGCGGCATGTGTCATTTATTAGGCAAGGCTCTAGTCCCATGGTTTAGCAAAAACAGAATTCTGTCGCACTATCCACAACAGAAGCTGAGTATATCACAGCTGGTCATTGTTGTGCACAAATTCTGTAGATGAAGCAAACCCTTACAGACTACAATCTAGCTTTTATGCACATTCCTATATTCTGTGATAACACTAGTGCTATCAACCTTACTAAGAACCCTATATGTCACTCACGCACGAAACACATTAAAATTTGTCACCACTTTTTGCGTGATCATCAACAAAATGGTATTATAAATTTGAATTTATTGACACTGATCATCAGCTGGCAGATTTCTTTACAAAACTACTATCCGAAGAGCGATTCAACTTTTTTTGTCGTAAATTAGGAACTTTGGATGAAACGGTTATTCATTAAATTGGCCTACGTAAATATCGATTATGTCATGTTTCTTTATGATGACTTTGCTATAGGTACAAGCCGAAAAGGGTCCTTCTGACAACAAGGCTTAAAAGCCTAAGCGACACGGTGCATTAGTCTTCGGACTACCGCTAGCTGGGATCCGGCCCTTGCAGCTATCCCATGGCAGTTTTATTGTACTGATTTGTGTCATAAATCCTTGTTTATTAAATGGTTCAATTTTATTTATAACTTGATACATTTAAATTTTCTAACTTCATTTCATTTACTCTATTCATTTTTCATTTGCAAGTTTCTATCTTGGCCATTTTTTTTAACTCATATCCATTTTTCCCACTTAGCAATATTTTCAAACTGGTTTTAAACTACTTTCAGTTCTGGTTCCAGAACACAGAACTTTGGTCGAACTCTGCCTCACACAGAGTTCAGGACGAATTCGGTCTGTATATTCTAGAACTTCCAGTTGCTCTCAGCCCTCCATCCGTTTTAATCCTACGGTCTAGGATTCACCCGACCATCCGAACCCTCCTTCATATTTTCGGGTTCTTCCACTCTCTCCTCTCCATTGCCTTCTCCAAAACTTCTCAAATCCTTCCTCTTCAAACCCTAACCTTAGAATTCTCTATCTAGTGTGGATTTCTTCTTCAAACTCAAGAAGAATAGCTCTTGCATCATTCTCTTACATAATCCACAATTTTCTTGAGGTATAATTTTTTCTTTTTCCCCATCTTAATTTTAAATTTCCTTCCTTGTTTAATGGCACCTAGGTTGTTTAATAGAGGAAAGAGGTCTAGAATCGAGGGTGCTTCCTCATCGAACACTCCTCTTCGAGATGATCAACCTATTCACCCTCTTTTCAATCCACCACAACCCAATGACCCCAACACATTCGATGATCAAATTTTTGTTTCATTGGATGCTTTACGGGAATGGTTCAATAATTTTCGATCACAGCCTGTGTGCGTGGGTCATCCCATCAACTTCACTATTTTTTCTCGTTATGACTCATTATTTTACGATCTTTGTCTTGATGAGTTAGTATCTACAACTTCACTTATTTACTTGAATGCAATTCAAATGTTTTACTGCAATCTCACATTTGATGACATACGATTATATTCTCGTGTTGCTGGAATTGACATCTCGTTCGATGATTTTAAACTTGCGGAATATCTCAAAATTTTGGAACCCAACTCTTAGGAGAAGCTTGTCGATGCTCGCAAGTTTCAATTTCCTTATGGGTCATCCCTTGAGAGTTTCAAGGACGATTTGTGTACCCCAAACACACGTCCACGCAAGTTACAAGCAAAATTCCTTAACCCTTATTTCTACGAGCTTCATCATATTGTCTTCTCCACGATCTTGCCCAAAGTGGGATCGATTGATAAAGTTTCATATTTTGAGATTTCTGCTTAGTATCACCTTCACTTCCATGTCCCATTCAACCTTCCACGTACTATGATGCACTGGATGATCAATGCAAGGAAGAGGCCACGACCTTTGGTCTATGCACTCTATTTGTCTATGGTTTTTCATGCATTTTATGTCCCTCTCGATGAGTGCCAATTCCTTCCAGCCTCTGTCTTTCTATCTAAGGTAAGGCAGCTTCAGGCAGCTGTAGGATCTCCTGCTGAGTTTGAACATTCCGGTTCTGATGCTCGGGCTGATGCACCTGCTCTTGGGCAACCTGCACCCTCACCTCCTGCTAGTCTCAAGTCTATCCAGAACATGCTTCGCGATCGTTTCATGTTGGAGGACGATCGCTGGACCCAGCTTGACTATCGTACCACCTTGCAGATGAGTGCCATCAGCAACTCATTGCATGACATCCGGTACACTGTGTCTCGGCATCCTTCTATGCCACTTTCTATGGAGCAGGATCCATCTTGCCACGGGTACCGTATCGACGACTCTTGGGTTATGCGATATCCGGATCCGGATGCAGCCTTCGTGGATCCTCGTCGTTCGGATACTGATCCATCTGACGGCGCTGGACCATCTCGTGCTCCATGATGGATGTGGTCCCATACCTGCTGCTGCTGATGATGATCTTATTTTAGTTTTTATGCATTATACTTATGTTTGTGTAGTTGATTTTCTTGTATGAATACACTCTATGTTTTGTGGATCTTTAGACTTTATCTACAGTTTATCATTATTATGGTGTGCTTGCCAGTTAATTTCTTCTATAGTCTTCCATTTATTTGAGTTTGATATACATATTTGTTATGCATCATTGATAAATGACAAAAGGGGAGATCCATTTGATATTCATATTGTTATCATATCCTGTGATATCTATGTTTTGGAAGAAATTATGTATATCAGGATAAGGAACATTGGCTTACAGAGAAGCTATATTTATGGGAGAGCTATTTTTACGGGGGAGCTACTGCTTCTATGCATGACTACTAATTGTGTCTAGGTATGAACATTGAATATACAAATATCATTTTATCAATTATCAATATGGGGGAGATTGTTGACCCAAATCACAGTCAACCAAATATTGATAAAATTGACAATATGATACTTGTCATAATTCAATATGACACATCAAGACAGAACTCAGTGCAAGACGGACGTCGGCTCTCTCCTGCAGCGTATATGGTTTTTAAGTCTATATTTTTATATTTATTGAGTCTAGCTAAATGTAAACTGAGTAGCACTGAGTATTCTGGGCCTATACCTTATCTTCAAACAAAACCAAAAGCTCCACCAAACCAAACTAGCCTACAAAAGCCCATTTGAGCAATTCTGTCATATGGAAATAGAGTTTGGGCCGAACTCTGCCTCCACACAGAGTTCGGACCGAACTCTGTCCCCTAAATTATAGGACCCTAAATTTTAGGGTTTGTTGTATGCTAGTTGTCCAAAGACCAAAAATTTAAATTCTTGACACCGAATTCTGGCCGAATTCTGCCTATCCCAACTAGTATAAATAGGCCTTGAATTCTCTCATTTTTAATCATCCAATTATCTTATCTTCTCTTCTCTATAAGCGTCATACAAGCCTTAAACTTCTCATCTACTAGCCATAAGCTTCCTAAGCCTCAAAGTGCTTAGTGTTATTCAATTAGGATTTTATGCAAGAGTCAAAAAAGTTGCTTGGAAAATTCTAAGCATCGCCACAGCGATCTTTGTAAGAAGTTGACGTGCTCTTCTGAAGAAAAGACACGGATTGTAACTACTATTTCACAAATAGTGGATTTAATCCAGAGCTAGAGTTCTCAGGCCTGGACTAGTCCTCCACGAGAAAAACCAGGTTAAAAATGACTGTGTTTGCGTATGCTCTCTTAATCTTTTTTATTTCCGTATTTACTACTCTGATTATTTACTAGTGGTGAAAAGAGTTTATTTTTATTTGGCTATTATTGTTATAAACTCTATTCACCCCCCTCTAGAGTTTCCTACCTGTTCTTCAGCATCAAGTAAAGTAATCTAGAGTAAGAATATAAATCCTAACAAGTATGAAATGGTCAAAGAATGTACTCGCCTGATACCCTGAACAGCTGATATGAAAAGATGGCCAAATGGAGTCACAGAGTCCTAGTTAGAGCAACACAGGTTATAAAGAATTCAATTTATATTGTAATTGAAATTATAATACAATCTACATGAGTCTAAGTCAATCTAGGTAGTCAACTCTTGGTCAACTCTGGTCAACAATCTAGTCAAACTAGGAAAACTAGTCTAATGTGGTCAAACTAGCTAGGGTTTGGTCAACAATGGTCAAACTAGTCTATATTAGTCAATTCTAGGTCTAAACAAGTCTATGGTCTAAACAATCAAGTATACTAGTACCATTGCTATCAACACATAGCCTAAATCAAGGCACATAGCTAAACCACATAGCTAACAAGGCACACAAACTTAGTTATATAATATACGTTACATATATATCACATATATCCTTACCCATATAGTACCACCCTAACACATACATATAGATATCATATATCAAGTATATACATATCCTCACTATGAACCATAATCTATATCTATATACTCTCATAATATATATAGATACTATATAACCCAAAAATATATATACATATCTATATAACCCTTCCATAATCTAACATCACCTACTCAAACTCAAACACTTAGACACTAACCTACTAACACTAGGATACTATATCAATCTTGGTCATATTGGCATCCCAAAACCAATACCTTGGTCATAAGGTAAACTAATCATTTACCTTGAAGGTAAAGGTAATTCATATTTACCTTAAGATACTAACTTGGTATCATGAGATACCAAGATACACTTCAGTTATCTAATTAACTAACTATCTAATGTACTAATATAACATCTTAACCAATATCTAACATATAACCTATAGAGACTAACTTGCTAACATACCAATATCTAGAACTAACATAACCTACTAAGATATCAATATCTAATATACTAGATATCTAACAACAAACTATCTAACAATATATCAAATATCTAATAAAAATACTAACCTCTAGTATCTAACTAACACTCATACAAACAAATATAACTTGCGCTAACATATAACAAACTCTAATATATCTAACCCTCTACTAACCAACATCTAACAAACATACTAACATATATAACTTAACAATTATATATATATATATATATATATATATATATATATATATATATATATATATATATATATATATATATATATATATATATCTTCTTGTTTTGATCCCCAAGAATAAACATCCGTCTACTATTTCTGACTATAGGCCGATTAGCCTATATAACTTTGTCAACAAGATCTTCTCTAAACTTCTTGCTAACAGGCTCTCCCCTATGTTGACACGGATCATCTCACCTGAACAAAGTGGCTTCATTAAGGGACGTGAAATTGCTGATAACATTATTCTTGCCCAAGAGATGTTCAGTATGCTGGGCCGTGACAATTGGGGATGGAATACGGCTATCAAGCTAGTCATGAGCAAGACTTATGATAGGGTGAATTGGAGATTTCTCCTCTCTACTCTACGCAGGCTCAGTTTCAAGGAAACCTAGATTACTATGGTCCTACACTTAATGAACAATGTCTGGTTTTCGACGTTGATCAATGGCAGCATGTCAGGCTATTTCCAAGCTTTCAGAGGAATACGTCAAGGTGATCCTCTATCACCTATGTTGTTTGTGATTACGGCTGAGTCATTGAGTAGGAACCTCCAACGATTGGCTTCAATTCCTGGCTATACTCCATACTACTCACCTAGTGGATGCCCGAGAGTCTCTCATCTCGCTTACGCGGATGACATTCTGATATTCTCAGGGGGGATCGGCGTTCTATTCAGCTTCCGAGGTCTGTTCTGTAGCGCTATGAGCGTGTATGTGGACAGCTTGTCAACTCAGCTAAATCGGCGATCTGTGTCACATCGGATTTCCCGGAGGACAGGGCCAATGCGTTGAGCTTGCTGACTGGTTATCAGATTAAACATCCTCCTATAACTTATCTGGTGTGTCCTCTTATGACTGGTAGAAGAAATTCGGCGATGTTCGAAGAACTCAAGGACAAAGT
The DNA here is from genome assembly GCA_029216955.1 of Iris pallida. Lineage (NCBI taxonomy): Eukaryota > Viridiplantae > Streptophyta > Magnoliopsida > Asparagales > Iridaceae > Iris > Iris pallida. Next base: position 4,772,287 of record JANAVB010031019.1, on the reverse strand, counting down.
TCATAGCAGGCTCGAGGGGTGGCACAATCAGATTTTGTCTCCTGGGGGTAAGCTGATACTAATTAAATCAATGTTATCATCTATTCCAATATTTTGCCTTGCAGCTAGTAATCCTTCTATGAGTGTTCTTACTCAAATCGAAGCTATGTTTAGCGACTTTTTATGGGGTTCTAAGGATGGTAATCGCAAACATGCTTGGATCGGGTGGAATCAGATTGCTCACCCTCCTGAAGAGGGGGGTCTTGGGATTAGGAGGCTTAAGGATGTTTTTGATGCTTTCACAGTGAAGCTTTGGTGGAAATTGAGAACTCAAGATTTACTCTGGACTCAGTTTATGTGGTTGAAATATTTCCCGCGTTGTCATCCTAATCACGTCCTCGCTCAATCCAACTCCTCACATATTTGGCATCGTATCCTTGCGGATCTCGATGAGAGCTTCCATTTGATTGAGGATGGTGATGGCTTGCGCTGGCTCCCTGATCCTAGTTTCTCAGTATCATCAGCATGTAAGGCAATTCGTCCCACTTTTCCAGTAGATAACAGATTCAAAAACATCTGGAGCTCCTACATTCCGTCCAAATGGTCGATTCTTCTATGGCGTATCCTCCTAGATCGACTCCCTACCGATGATCATGTACAAAGTTTAGGGTTTCAACTAGCTTCGAGCTGCCACTGCTGTTCGAGCCATAAGTCCGAATCTATTCATCATATTTTCTTCGAGGGAGAATTGGCTAAGCACGCATGGAGCACTTCCCAATCTCTTCTCCGGATCCGTGGTCGGGTTTCCAGCCTGGAAGAATGTTTTTCTCTATGGTGGAGGAGGAATAACCTGCATTTTAAGCAAATTACAGTCGGGGCGATCTGATGGGTGTTATGGAAAAATCGTAACAAATGGAGATATGAGCAGTATAGATTCAATGGGACACAAATCTGTCATGAGATCCAGAGACAAATAGCTAAAGCAACAATAGCCTGCTCGCATGGGAAGAAGAAGACCTAAGTTTTGTATCGGGTGGACATGACTTTTTGTAATTTTGACCCTCCTTCTTAATAAAATATTTTCTGAAATATATATATATATATTTATATTATATATATATATATATATATATATATATATATATATATATATATATATATATATATATATATATATATTTATATATATATATTTTTTATATATATATATATATTTTTTCTGAAATATATATATATTTTTTTCTGAAATATATATATATATATATATATATATATATATATATATATATATATATATATATATTATATATATATATATATATATATATATATATATATATATATATATATATATATATGTATATGTATATATGTATATATGTATATATATATATATATTAAATATATATATATATATATATATATATATATATATATATATAAAATATATATATATATATATATATATATATATATATATACTATATATATATATATATATATATATATATATATATATATATATATATATATATATATATATATATATATATATATATATATATATATATATATATATATATATATATATATATATATATATATATATATATATATATGTATGTATATATATATATATATATATGTTTTTTTTAATGTATATATATATATATATGTGTGTGTGTGTGTGTGTGTGTGTGTGTGTGTGTGTGTGTGTGTATATATATATATATATATATATATATATATATATATATATATATATATATATATATATATATATATATATATATATATAAATATATATATATATATATATATATATATATATACCATGATACCTACATTCACTTAATATCTATACTACATAGGCTCATAGGTTACACAAAATGCCTATATCGTATAGTCACTCTTCTACTTAAAATCAATACGGTACCAATTGAGCCTTCACTAAATTCTAGGATTAAAGTATGTTGTAGCCCTTCGTATTAGCTTTTCGAAACTTTAAACGGATCGTATTTTTGTGTCCGAAAGCTTCCGGAATCGCAAAAACACCGAAACGCGTTCGTCTTTCATACAGCTGACATTCAAACAGTTCTACAGAAAGTTATAGAATACATTTGACCTATTAATATATATATATTTGGAAAGCTAACTTCAATACGGTTCTTTTTTAAAAAAAGGAAGATTAGTCGGAGTTTTAAGCTAAAAGTTATGACATTTCTAAGTTGCTATGGCTACTAAAAACGTGGATAAATATTATGACGAATTTGGGTTGTTTGGACAAAAGAAACACATCTCACTCTCCACACCGCTCAAGACACACATCAAACCACACTCCCCTCTCCTCTAACACAAACACACCACTAACAACATATCCACACACATCTAAATATATGAAACATATCTAACATACCTATTATATATATACAAAATAGTCCATTATATAAAGAAACACAAAAATGATAAGTTGAGGCTAAAAATATAACATGTAGACTAAACCACTTATATCTAACCATGGGTATCCAAATAAAACTTATTCTAACCATCCTAACTAACATCTATCCATCCTCTAACATATCTAAAACTAAAATTAAAACCAATTAAACCTATTAGACATTAAACCAAACACATGAGGTGTCCTAATTTGAGATCTAATAAGTAGGATACAAGACAAAATTCTAATTTGCTCTAGAGAGCTCCAAATGGCCTCAAACTTGAATCTAACGTGGGTACATGCATGGAGGATGGATCCTATGGATTCAAAACTAACTAATATGTATAGAAAATAAATTTAGAGGGTTGGTTTTACCTATTGGGAGTGGAATCCCAATGATACTCCCAAGGACACGGCTCTGACACGAAGATCTTCCAAAAAGGACACTCCTTCTTGAACTTTGCTCCAAATCTTTGCTAGCATCCTCCTTGGTAGTATGAGAAGGTTGGATGAAAGTTTTGGTGGAGGGATGTAAGGATTTGGAGATCAAATCAAAGAGGGAAGCTCTCAATTTGGGAAAACTTGTGAAGAAAAATGGGGGCTTGATGGAATAAAATAAAAGGAAGGGAGGCTTACCTACCTATAGTCGCTGCCATTAAACCCTTTTGGGGCCTTGGGGGAAAGTCCAATAAGGCCTCAACTAGTCCTTTTGGTTAATTTTAAGTTAGGTTCAAGTTTGGGATAAAAAGGGTTAAATTTAAGCCTCTAACTTAACCAATCTAACAAGTGGAATTAGTCTAAACTCACTAACTTAATTAGTGGGATTTGTGGGCCATGACTAACTAATCTTGGGGTCCCGTCTAGATTCTAAGCTACCCGGGTCACTAACACAAGTCGGAACGAAATGAAACTCAAACCAGACTAAACAAATCCCGTAAAATCAATATTAAAATATAAAAAATTTCAAAATATTAAAATATAAAAAATCACCAAAATTACAATACATCAATTTAAATATTATTAAAATAATCTAAAATTTACTAATTAATCAAAATTCTAAATAATTCAAAAGTCACAAAATGACCGAAATATCCTTAGCCTAAAAAGTGGTAATTAGCTAATCTAATCACATGGGTTAGACCTCCATGGTCATGGTTAGTCTCTAGACTAAGTAGCTCTAAGGTTACACTAGCAAAAGGACAAAATCATAAAACACTAATTTAATAATATTAAAATAATCAAAATTTACCAATAAATCAATAACATGATTTAAACCTATTATTAAATAACAAATTTTACAAAAGTTTAAAATTATTCTTATTTTAGAAAAGTGGGTGTTACACAAAACACGCTACTGCACTATCCGTGCCACGAATTCTAGTCATCTTGTGCTCCAAAATTTAACCATGACTAAGGCCTTCTATAATAATAACTAATTAAAATAAATATTTATAAAATTCCAAAAATTGTATTTTAGTTCAAATAAATAAAAATTAAAATATTTTTAAGAATTTTGCGAAGAGAGGTTACAAAAAATGAAGTTTCAGTCGAGATGCTACTTCTATAGGATGTGGACGAGGTTGAGGACTGACTTTGAGTGGCTTTCAAGGATGCAGCAAAAAAACATTTTGTAGCTGAAAGTTATGTAAATTAATGGTTTTATTGTAGTGACTTGTATAAGCTGTACTTTTAGAAAACAGTTTATTAATAATAGATATAGTTTGTGGAAATAAAAGTGTGTTTAGTATTTGTCACGCCCCAGAACCAGAACACTAGAGAGCGGTGGACAAACATGGCCAGCTACGTACATTAGAGTGCGACACACTTTGCAATATGGTCACGGCTGTCTAGATGCATGAGGGTTTATCTACAAGCCCATAGTCTCTTATTGTCAAGAACAAGCCTAGTGGCTCAATCTCAAGCAAGCAAATAAATATTACAATATGTTAGATAATCAGACATACAAAGTAAGACGTCCCAAATATTACATATTCAGATGATCATGAAGCTAGTCATACAAAATGCGAAGATTAGCAAGAGTTAAGTCATACATGATCAACCCTAGGATTTGCCAATCATGTAATAGCCCTTAGACAGACAAGAATTAAGTATCAACATGAGCTAACACTTGCTCGGTGGCTAAACGTCTCAAAAGAATAATTTATAATAGAGTGGGAGAGCAAAATAAGAAAATTTACTCGTTGCCACGATTACTTCTAGTGTTCACCATCTGGCTGGAAGGCAGGTAGATCCTCGGGTGCTACTCAGAAATCTGGCCATACAAAACCAGCTGGATTAGAATCCAGAAAGAGCAAGTACCATAAGGGGGCTCCACTTATGAACTAAAACCAACATATAACAATTAGAAGAACTGATAAAAGAACATAATTAAGTAACATGAAAGACATAGTTAAAAGAATACAATAGGTTGCATTAGGAAAATAAGAGGTAGAATATAATTTTCATGTTGATCATGAGACAATCATTCAGGCACGGACAATCAAGTCCTACGGCTTGCTATCATTATCTAAGTAGGGTTATCACAGACCTACTTACAAACAAGATGCAGTTGAGATGTTTCCGCAGTCACAAGCCCTGCAGACTATCCAGGTTATCCTGGCGAAAGTTACGAGAGTTATCAAGTTACAAAAGATCAAGATTTCTGGTGTACTTAAGTACTTAGTATACAAGGAGCACAACACATAACAGTATGCTGAAAATGTGCCCTACTCGATAGCAGGCTACAAGTCCACAAACATTAGGGGTGAGCAAATACCGACCGATACCAAAAAAAGATTGAATACCGAATAAAAATATTTTGAAAAATCGAACCGAAATTATGTACGGATACCGAATTACTGAACCGACTAAATTACGGTATAATGGTAATGGCAACGGTTTGAGTGTAATACCATACCGAAAATACCGAACTGAACTGATTTACACACACACACACATTTTTTAATGTTGTTAATGATTAATTTTACACTACTCATTTTTATTTTTATCTTTGTTTTGGTTGGTTTCCTAGAACTTGGAATGGATTTTAGTGGACTTGAATTTATGCTAAGAATTGAGTTTTTGATCTTTTGAGCTTATGTTTTTATGTTCTTCTTGAATTTTGAAGTTAATTTGGTTAATTAAACTTATACTAAAAATTAAACTTAGTGACCGCGTTTGATATTTTAAGCTCATTTTTAGGTGTTTGCGACTTGTTACATATTGTTATAATAATTTTGATTAATTGTTTGGTTGGTAGAGGCTTAGCTTTAAAATTAATGCTTCCAAAAAATTAAAAAATATATATTATAGGTTAAGTGGTTCTACAATATTAAGTGTGTTAATTGATCAAATATTAATTGGTAAAATACCGATACCGAACAAAAATCGACCAAATACCGATTTAACCGAAACCGAAAAAAACCGATTCTAAATGGTACGATATTGGTATTGATTTTTCAAATATCGATTTAAAAAAATACTAAAAAATCGACCATATACCGACCGATTATACCGACACTCACCCCTAACAAGCGTGGTCGGGATAACGGGATCGCCTGTAACTGAAAAATCTCTCTATATGAGCTACTTAATCAATCTAGTCGTTTAACCTAGTTATATTCATTATGAATCCCTGACCGTGTTAACCAGGAATCCATGTCCTAGACATGATATAAGAGAAGACAGGTAGCTTGTATAATCACAATCAGGGAAAATCAACCACGGAGTTAAGATAAGACATTAGCAAGACAGGAGTAGCTATCGCAACAACAGTCAAGATTATACATGCCATGTTAGATTTACTTATAAAATCAAGAATACTTGTCAGGAGTGCGCCTCGATGAGCTACTATCCAGATTATTAAGACGGTATCATATTATCATATTCAAGTTCAAGTTACTAGTTCAAGATTACCAAGTCGGGTCGTCATAATTTAGGCCAAGTACAGAAAACATGCAAAGGAGATCAAGAACTATGATTGGAACTATCAGTCGCATGTGAACTCCAGTTAAGGTGAAATAAGAAAATTCATGAAGCCAAGACGAAGATTTACAACTTTTATGTTTTGAGTTTTATAATATTTTAGCTGCAAAACAACTTAAACAGGAAAAAACGGTCAATCTTGTAACACCCAGTTTTCCAGATGAGGGTAATTTTAAATTTTTTTAATTATAATTATTATTTATTGATTTTATTACACATTATGATTTTTGGTGATTTATTGAATTGGTGAATTCTAGTTTGACTTTGACTTGTTGAGACCTAGTGGACTAGCCTAGAAGCTAACCCTAGCTATGGTGACCCTAGTCTAACTTAGGTTAACCTACTTCTAGTCATTAGAAACTAAATTTGGATTAGGAGGATTAGTTTAAGTGAAATTAGTTCATGGGTTGTGGTTTAATGAAATGACTTGTGATTAAGGACTTAATGACTTGTGACTTGGCCCATGGCCTATGATTTGACACCCTAACCCTAATTCCTTCCTTTATGACCAGCCATATAGGGATCCCCACCCTATATAAACACTTATTCATTAGGGCTTGCCTCTTTTATTTCATTTCAACACATAGAAAAAGAAAGGTATTTTTTTCCCCTTCCAAAAATCTCCATAAATTCATTTTAATTTTTTTTAATCCTAGTTTCTTGCATTAGAACCTAATACTCTCCTATTTTCTAATTGTGAGGTTTAATCCCAGCTTTAGGACAATTTGGGAGCATTTGGCTAGCAAGGAAGAATCTCCCATTTGGAGCTTTTTTATGCTTTTTACACCTATAGGTAAAACTCCACAAATCGATCTAAAATTTCGTTTTCTTTGCATTTAGGGCTAGATCTAGGAGTCCCCTAGCTGTACCTAGAAATTTGGGTGGATTTTGTGTCCGTTTGGTGTCCGAATCGGACACGTATCGGTCGATGTATTCATGTGTTTGTTGAAATGCCTCAAAGGAAAATAAATTGCTGTTTTTGAAAAGTGATTAAATGGAAATGTTGCTTTATACATGTTTATTGCATTCGTGTCCTACTGAGCACATTTCTGGACACGTTCGTGTCCAAATGTAGACACACACTGTGCACGAGGCCCCGGTGTGCTGCCCTGCTGCTCGGGTGTCCTAGCGGACACGACACAGCGACTCAGGTCGTGAAACTTGGCAGACACGTTGTCCTAGTGACTGAAACGACACCTATAAAGTTTCAAGAGTTCTTGATGTGTGGACGCAAAGAAATCACGTTCGTACTGATTTTGCCTCACTGTGCACACGTGGATTTTTGACTCTGATACGCGATTCAAACAACGATACTGCGACACCTAGAAACATATCAGGGTGACACGAACCTAGCCCTATCATTGGCGAACATGTGTGCACGAGCTCGACTCGTCTCGAGCTCTGTGTCGTATCCAATCGGACACGACATAGCTGCACGAGGCTGCCTGCTGCACATCACTGAAACACAGTATTCACAACTGTTTAACACGTCGTGTCCACTCATTTGGACACGACACGACCTGTATAACACCCTAACATGTGCTGCCATGTTTACCAACCTATTAATTGTTATTTAGCTATTAAATTCTAATTCGAAATAGGGAAATCCTAATTTTCTGATACCAAGAACTGTGATTTGATTTCCAGAATTTTTTTCCAATGTGTAAACTATTTTTGTATGATCATTTGAGTGTGGGTTCACCAGTACAAGTTTGGGAATTAACTTGAATAATTAGGGATTGTGATTAGCATGGAATTTCAGTTCGAATTTGCATTTTGGGATTTTCGAAATGGTTTTCTGATTTGAACCGTTATATACACTGAGTGTAGGCTTAAATTAAATTCCTGAGATTTCTTGAAATATATTGATTTGATATTTCACTCTAAATTCCTGGAAACTATCTACTGTTTTCATGTTCATATAGCACACTCCCACACACATAAAATCTGAGAATCACTGGAATTACATATATGTTCAAACACATAGGTCCTATATGTTCACACACATCACACCACTGCACTGAGTTTTTAACTGAGATTGGATTAACTGATTACTCACTGAATTCCCTTCCCTTCACTGATTCTTAGTTTTCCCTTTTATGATTGAGTGCAAACATGTTGATATATGCCATATAGTTGAAAGTAAAATCCTGGGAACACCCTATCCACAGATTCACACACACACACATTATATTATCTATTTTCTGAGATTGAGGTGGTATCCCCTACATGCTTAGGTAGGTTGGCAGCAGGCCTAAGTAAGGCCAGGTAGAGCATTGTTGGTATGAATATTGTGTCTATATGTATCAGTCAAGGTGTGGGGTTCAGGTTTGAGAGGATTAGAGGGATGTTTACATGTCCTTCTCAGTTAAGCCTAGTTAGTTAATAGGGAGGCAGCAGGCCATCTTGGCCCTGTTGTAGGTAGCAGTTACATTGGCCATAGGCTAATGTTCAGGCAGAGTGTGCAGGTCTTAGGGCCTGTACAGGCAGCAGGCAGGAGACAGTGGTTTTGGGGTGTGTGTGTTTGTATAGGTAATAAGAAAGGGTTTCCTTATGTGTGAGTAATAGGAGGAGTAGTGTTCAGGATCAGTCTATAGATAATAGGAAATGGCAGTGGATTGGTGAGCCACTATAGGTAGGTAGTGAGGTATTGTGTAATGTGAGGTATATATATAGGTAAAGTATAGAGTAAAGGTATGGGAAAGGTTTAGGAATACCTAGATACTAGAGTATGGAGATAAGGTTGATACCTAGGATTGTGATGTCAAGGTCTAGTTGGACAATATGCTATATGCAACATTGGCCTAGCTAAGGGGCTTAGGCATAGGATATATGTGATGCATGTAGTAAGTAAGATAATGAATGAGTGAATGAATGTATGCATCTATGTAATGTATGTATGCTATATATATATATGTGAGTTTATATATATGTATGAATGTATATATATGAGTATATACATATATGTGATGTTAGGTTTTGAGTATATTGGCTTAGGCTTGTGGCTTGGTTTAGGCTATAGGTAGAGTAGTAGTAGGCTATAGTGCTAGCTTGAGTTTAGTTTAGCTTATAGGCTTGGGTTTGGTACTTAGACCTATAGGATTTCTAGCCTATAGCTAGTATTAGGTTTCCCTAGGTTGTTAGCCTAGTATAGAATTCTATTAGACTTAGTGATTGTGGTTTAGGCCTAGAGTGTTGACCATGTTGACCAGAGTTGACCAATATCCTAGAAGTTTGACTTGGACCTAGTTGACCTAGACAGTTGACTAGGTTTGACTTATAGTTGACTTTGACCTAGATTAACCTAGAAATCATGTAGATTGCATCATAAACTTCATCTGTCTTATTTTAATCACATTATAACCCATATTTCTTTATTTAGGACATTGTGACTCTGTTGCAGACATCTGACACTATACTACTCTTTTCAGAGTATCATGCGAGTACATTCTCTGATAGTTCTCTCATTTACTTGTCAATTACTGTACTTCAGTTCTAGTTAGTTTTATGTGATTCTTACAACACGTATGGATATTTCTGGATTCATGTATGCGACACACATACCATCTTGTCTGGCCTCTATTTCTGGAATCATTTCTGGCATCACCTTCTGGAATCTATTACTGGAATCTATTGGAATCTACTGTAATCATTCTGGAATCATTGCTGGTATCATCACATTAGGGTGGACTCTCTCGATTCTCGTGTCTTGTACTGGATTCACTTGTATTACGGGGCGAGGAAATATTGAGTAAGGCATGTAGACATACCCCAAATCTGGAATCTTTCAACTGGAATCTACTGGAAGCATAGCCATCTCTCGCCTGATCAGTGAGAGATGTGCATGATACCTACAGCCGTTTACATGTCGATCTCAGTATTTTAAAACACACTGTTAGAGTATAGCTGGTCTCACCTGGATTCTTGATCATTGACTAGAATCATCTTGTACTTGATTCATCTTGTATTAGATTCGTCCCGTACTGGATTTACATAGAATTACACTTGGTTTACATTTACTATCTGGACTCATATCATGTTACTCTAGTTCAGCCAGTTTTCATTTACAGTCTTCATTGCCATGATTCTTCTCTTGTTTTACTTACCTTACTTTTCTTGTATCTTAACTGTTTCTCTATACCATCACCTGTATACAAACTACCATGTTCATCAATAAAACTGTCTATAACTGCTTTATAGTTCTCTGTCATTACTTGGGATTTCTTGATAAATTATACTCGTTCCTGTCCTGACTGGACCTGTTGAAAATACAGATGCTTGCCCTGAGGACATTTGCCCTACTTGCCTTGGAGCAGGAGATGGCTTAGCTACCTATGGCCGACAGTTAGGAGTGATCGGGAGACTAGCTAGTAGACTTGGTTTAGTTTTTATGTTAGAACTTGAAGTGTAATAACTTGAGAGATGAGTTTGTATTTGAGTTTGTTTGAGATATTATTATTTAGTAGTTTATAATTGTTGTTGTTTAGTCTTAGTTATAATCTTCTATGCTATCATATCGTGCTTAGATTGTGACTGAGTTTATATTATATCTATACTTGTCCTCCGTTCGGAGTTGATATTTTGACAAGTACATTTTATAATTGCGTGATTTGATTGGTTAGATAGTGACCTAGAACAGCGTTCTACGCC
>JANAVB010031019.1:4543801-4716863 GCA_029216955.1 Iris pallida | reverse complement strand
TATATATTTTTTTTTACTTTTTCTTATTCTTAAGTAAATCTTTTATATATATATTTATATATATATCTATATCTATTATGTATATATCTAAATACCATAAAATCTCCACCAAAAAGATTAATATTATCTAACTATATATATAATGCATCTAAAATATATTTTTACATATATACACAAATTTAAATTGCCATAAAAGGCAACAATAATAATATCATAATATCAAATAATATCAACAATAATAAAATGTCTATTTAATTTTCACAAAATAACTTTAGTAATAATAAAATAAAATAAAAAGTGTTCCAACGTGTGAACTTTACCACACACCCTCATTTGGGCCCAGAAAATGTACCATTTTTGTAACACATTATTAAATAATAAAAACGTAAATTTTTGTACCACTAATTAATATTTAGAAAATATTTTCCCAAACCTTAAAATAAATTAAGAAATATTTTACACCCATAAAATATGCATCCATTGTCGTCATTGATCACACCGCATGTTACTTGGGCTTAAATTTGGTGCAGGCCCAATTCGGACTGAATTGGCCAAGCCGGGACATCAAAAAAAATAAATAAAACCATAAATTGTATAAAATTATTTTTTTAAGTCTAATAAAATAATAAAAAAATAATTAAAAAATGGGGGTTTTACACTTGGGTTGGTGGAAGGAGTAAATGAAAAAGAAGAAGAAGAAGGTGGAGAAGTAAATGATAATAGTGGAGGAGAGAGAGAGAGAGAGAGAGAGAGAGAGAAGTTGGTTTATATACCAACCATTCTCATCTCAAACCAACCACACCAAACCAAACCAAGCCAAGCTAAAGTGAATTAAACCAAAATTAAACCAAGTCAAGATTAAATCAAGACAAGGTTAAGCAAGATAAGTCAAAGCATGGGTCATCTGACAAATGTCAGAATTTTGTACACGTATACTGAAAATACATATAACAAAAAATGAGAGTGACAATATTACTTATATTTCTATCCTAGAATATTACAGGCGACAATCGCTGATACGGGTATAGATGTATTCGTATGGTGCATAGCTTGGAGATGTTGTTACGTATCCGGCTCACCGTATTCTAGGAGGGGACGTGACACACGTGTTGCCAATTTTCAGTGAAAGAAGATTACAAGGGCATGAAGAGTGTTTGTAACTACCACTTTTCTAAAATGAGGGTAATTTTAAAATTTTATAAAATTGATCATGTTAGTCATTAAATGATAGATTTAAATCATGTTAAAGCTTAATGGTGAATTTTTAATTAATTTAATAATATTTAAATTGATGTATTGTGATTGTGTCTCTTTCTAGTGAAACCTTAGAACTACTTAGTCTAGAGACTAACCAAAACTATGGAGGCCTAGCTAATATGATTAGATTAGTTCACTACCACTTTTTAGGCTAAGAATATTTTGGTAATTTGTAAATTATTATTATTTGTGAATTTTATTTAAAGGCTAAATTACAACTTGATACCCTCAACTATCTAAAATGTTCAACTTGATACCCTCAACTTTGATAGGTACTAACTTAATACCCTCAACTATATAATAATTTTATATTGATACCCAAATTTTTTTAAATGACAAAATTACCCCCTCCTTCCTCCTTCCCAGTGAGGCCCCTCCTCCCTCCCCCCCCCCCCCCCCCGCGCGCCACCCCCGTGCACCCCTCCCCGTGGCCGTGGCCCCGTGCCCCCCCTCCCCCTCCGCGCCGCCTCCGGCTGCTTCCCAGCGGGAGGTCGCGAGCTGGAGAGGGAGGGCAAGGTCGCCGGCGTGGGGGGGAGGTCGCCGGCCGAGGCAGGAGGGGGGGGGTGTTCACCGGCGGGAGAGGGGGGTTCGCCGGCGGGAGAGGAGGGGGGGGGGTCGTCGACCGGGGACAGGAGGGGGGGGGGGCGTTGGAAGGGAGGGGCAATTTTGTCAAAAAAAATTTCAGGGTATCAAGTTGGTACCTATCAAAGTTGAGGGTATCAAGTTGAAAAACTGAAATAGTTGAGGGTATTAAGTTGTAATTTAGCCTTATTTAAATAATAATGTGCTAAGTGTTATATTAGGTCTAATCTTAGAATTGCTAATCTAGAAGTTGACCATGAGCCTAGAGACTAAGTTAGTAGAATTTAATTAAATGACTAAGTCCTAAAATATATAGATATTAAGTTAGAATTGAGATATTTTGGTAGAAACCCTAATTCAATTTGGACATTTACCTAAAGGGCTTGATTTCAACTAAAGCAAAGCCTTAAACCTAACTTGGACCTAGCCCTAACCCTAACCCTAACCCTAACCCTAACCCTAACCCTAACCCTAGAGGCTTGCTTGGCCGGCTAAGAAGATCACCCTCCCCCTATATAAGATCACATTAGCCCCCTCTTGCCTCTTTCCTTACAAACCATAACCCTAATTTGTGTTCTTCCCCAAATTTATCCCATTTCTCCAAATCAATTCCAAATTGGACCAAATCAATTGCAATACACTCTCCTAGTGTAGAGAAGGTCTCTATTAGCTAGCTAGTAAGGATTGGAAGCAATTTGACCATAGAAATTGGTGTAAGTTTGTTTCAAGTGCAATTTTATTGAGATTCTAGCTCTCAATAGGTAATAATCTTCAAACCCATTAATTTCCTAATTTCTTTTCATAGATGCATTCAATTAGGGTCCCTATAGTCCTAGGCCAAGTTTGGTTAGAAATCGAATCCATTTAGGATGTATATTGGAGGAGTATCGGAGAGATGTACAAAGTGTTCGGTAAAATGTCACATAGAAATGAATGTTATTAATTTTCAAAACTAATTACATAGCTTTGTAGCTAATAATATGTAGATCTCAAATATATATGACTGAGTTGATTTTGGACATGTTTCGTGTCGTATTTTGGACACGGGAATACCTGCACACAATGTGGTGCAGTGTCCTGCTACCCGAGCGTCATAGCTCACTGGGCACGACACGAGGACACAAAAAATTGGTGAGAATGTCAGGGCAATGACTGACAGTGTGCACCCAAAGTATGGGGAGATTTGATCAAGTGGTTGGTGAGAAATTGAGCTCGCACTGATTTGCACTGACACTCACACACGCGCGTATCAATCACTGATGCGGGTTTCGTTCGTGGATACAACACGGCTAGGACACAAAACAGTGGCCTACATATGTACCTTTATACCTAATCTACCTACTAATACGACCACGAGACATATGTTTTGACACATTGTGTCCTAGACCCCTCGATACACACGCACGATCCCTGTCTGTGCACATGTTCTGATACCTAGGTGTTGACACTTTGTTTTGACACTTGGATATGGCTTTGTGGACACTGTGGACACCTCGTTTGGATACGAGCATGACACACCTTAGTCACACACTCACACCCCTTTCTTCTAGTTTCAGTATCAGGTATCAGTAGGTAATTTCACATGTTGGGATGTCTGATACAAACTTGTGGATTTCGAATGATGCATGCATGCCTAGGTTTCAGTTGTGATTGGGGGTTTAGTTTGAATGTTAGATAATTGAGTGTTCAGTTGAAATGTTATGTATTGGTACATACACACATATATATATATGGGTTTGTGATGTCAGTTAGAATATACATTGGGTATTAGGTTACATGTGGGAGTTTGTTCAGAAATCTGAGTTTATACATATATGTAAGAATGTTACATATATAAGAGTGTATGATGTATATTTAGATTGTTAGTTCATGTTTACTGAGTTTCAAACTCAGATTTGAGTACCAGTTTGGGAGTGTGCAGTGAGGTGGTTCCAGGTTTGGGTTTTTAGATTTCAGTTGAGATCAAACATATAATATACATGTGTTGTATATATATATATATATATATATATATATATATATATATATATATATATATATATATATATATATATATATGTGTGTGTGTGTGTGTGTGCAGTGAGGTGGTTCCAGGTTTGGGTTTTCAGATTTCAGTTGAGATCAAACATATAATATACATGTGTTGTACATATATATATATATATATATATATATATATATATATATATATATATATATATATATATATATATATATATATATATATATATATATATATATATATATTTTATATATATGTATGTATATGTATGTATTATATGTATTTTATATATATATATATGTATGTATTATATGTATGTTATATTTTTTTTTATATATATATGTATGTATTATATATATATATATATATATATATATATATATATATATATATATATATATTTATTTTTTTTTTTTTTTTTTTTTTTTTTTTTTTTTTTTTTTTTTTTTTTTGTAGGTTACTATTAGATATATGTGTGTGGGTTTACACATATGTAGGTATTTCATATATGTATATATATTGTAGGTTACTATTAGATATATGTGTGTGGGTTTACATATATGTAGGTATTTCATATATGTTATGTTCATATAAGGGTTTACATGGTATGTGGTATATAATCTATATAGGTATATATGAGTTGGGGGTATTAGTTGAGGATGAATTTTATATTCAGTTGTAAGTATTATATATATAGAATATAGGACATATACATATAGTAGTGTATACATAGATGTCTTATATATGAGATGTGAAGGTAATAGGAATAGTTCATATATAGTGTAAAGGTAAGGTATATACTAAATACCATGGCTGATACCTTGGTCTCCTAGTGTAGAGTGAGGTAACCTATAAAATGACCTAGAAATTGACTAACATGACTAGTAGACTAGAGTTTGACCAAACCCTAGATAGTTTGACCTAGTTTGACTAAAATGTTGACCAAAGTTGACCAAGGGTTGACTTTGACCTAGAATGACTTAGAATTATGTAGAATGCATTATAAACTTCAATTATTACCTTCTAAATATATCATAACCTGTGTTGCTCTATTAGGACTCGGTTACCTCAGTTCGGACATCTGTATACATCAGTTACTTAGGGTATCAGGCGAGTACATTCTCTGATAGTTCTTTCATTTACTTGATGATTACTGTGATTCAATTCTAGTTAGTTCTATTTGATCCTCTGTTACAACATGTACTAGTATTTTAGATTCATTTACTTGTATATGTACTTGACTCGTTTAGCTTCTATTACTCGAATCAATACCAAAATTATTACTCGAATCAATACAAGAATCATTACTCGAATCATCACTCGAATCATTATAAGAATCATTACTCGAATCAATACAAGAATCATTACTCGAATCATCATTACTCGAAGTACTGACTCGCATTATTACTCGAATCATACTCAGCATCATTACTCGAAGCACTAACTCGAATCATACATCACTAACTCGAATCACTGACTGGAATCATACTTGACTTACATTGTACTGTTTGGACTCGTATCATATTTACTCTAGTTCAGTTAGCTGTGTTTTACAGTCTTCAGTGCCATATTTTTTCTATTTTACTGCATTTACTTCTTTTACTCTAAATTGTTGCTATATTACATAACCTGTCATGTACATCAGTATAACTGTCTATAACTGCTTTATAGTCCTTGTCATTTACTTGGAATTTCTAGATGAGTTATGCTCGTTCCTGTCCTAATTGGACCAGTTAACAAAATATTACAGATAACTTGGAGGACCTCTTGCACTACCCTCGGAGCTAACGTAGACGATACTTGCGACTTGGACCTTCAGGAGGATCCAATTTGCACTGAGGAGACTACCATAGTTCTTAGACTAGATTTCTAGGTTATATCTTACTCATGTTGTCTTTGAGATGGTATTATTCAGGTTATGTTGTAGTGTTGATAACACTTAGAGTTATTTCATTTCTTGTTGTATCTCCGTTTGTGGATTTCATATATATCTTATCATGCTGATCATCTATCGTTAGAAATGTGATTGAGTTGTATCTTCTGAGATTGTCCTCCGTTCGGAGAGTATATCTTACTGGACAGATTTATTATATTGTGTTAGATGTTGTTGAAACCTAGGACAGCGTTTTACCGTCGACACTGCGGTGTAGGCTAGACGTTGTCACGTACTCGTGCCCCTAAATCGGGTGCGGGTCGTGATAGTGTTATATGATAAGTTTAGATTAGTATGTCACTACCAAAATTCAGCCAATTAGCACGCTTGAAAAAGTAGCTAAAAAGAAAAAAATTCGCTAAACTGGTAGAGACATTTTAGTATAGTCGTGTTTTATCTACTGGCTGACAGGAAAAACGTCGCTATAGCAACATTTAGCAGCAACTATATCACGTTGCTAATATTTCCTAATTAGCAACGTTTAGAGTCGCGACGTTGCTAATTTAGCGACACAATGCTTAGCTAAACGTCGCCAATATTTTCGTAATTAGCAATGTTTTGCAACGCATTTAGTACGTCAGGCTGACATGGCAAATATTGCCAAGTCATCATATTATGGCATTTAGCGACAAAGTAGTGACATTTTGATACAGTTAGCAACACCGTTAGCGACGTCCTATGACCTTGTTGTTCGTCGCTAAACTGTCAATTTTTTTAAAAAAAACTAAAATAAATATATGCATGCACTATAATTATCATATATGCATGCAGTATCACAGTTCATAAAAATAAACACTGAACAACCATCCGTTGGATTCTTTGGGTTCGCCGAACCCAAACGTGGAATACTCAACTCTGATAAATTCCCATGCATTTACTATGAATAATGAAGTAAAATTTTAAGAAACAACACATTGGCATTACAAACTTAGTCTCAAGATAGATACATAAAGTCTGAAACAAATATCCAGGGCCAATACACAAACAATTTCAATAAATATATGAAATAAATATATAAATTACATGTAAGTTTGAATAATAAGTGGATGGTTAGATAATCTTTTTATTATTAAATAATAATATTTTTTATTCTTAGATACATGTAAGTTTGAATGAATTACATGTAACTTTAATCCCCTGACACTCCTTTTAAGTGAATTTAAAATAATTATACCGCAGGGAATCTCGCTCTTTGTTAAAAATGGAAATCAAAATGGGTGTCTTGGAATGACCTAAATATTTAACCTTAAACTCTCTTAGAAACTATGTAGTTTTTGTGCAACACTCTTTTGGTGTTTGTGCAATATAAAGGGCATAAATTATTGGATTAGAAAGACATATTTTGAAGGTAACCACGCACTACAAAAATACTGCAATTTAGCGACAAAAAAGTAACGACCGATACAAATTCGTCGCTGATTAGCGACAGAACGATGACTGACCTGTGATACGTAAATATTTTAAATAATGAAACATAATTCTATATTTTCGTCGCTAGCTCGTTGCTGAAGTGTCATTAATTTTATAGCGACGGACGAATTCCGTCGCTACGAGATATTTTAACTATGTCATGTTCGACTCTTCTCATTTTGGTTTCCCCCCAAAATGTTTTAACTCTCCCTCTCTCTTGCGAAACCCCCTCCCCCCAGTGACTGCTTCTTTTTGTTCCGTCGCTAACTGGTAGCAGTAGCGACGACATCTTGACATCGACAACTATTCTCGTCTCTTTTTCGTCGCTATTTGGGAAAGCGACGGAAACAAGCATTATAGTGACGGAAACTTCCGTTGCTAATTCCTTGTATTTTTATAGTGTCGCTCTTGCTCTCAAACGCAACACAACTTCAGTATAGAAAGTTTCTTTACTGGAAGAATTTAAAGGACCAATATTGGAGTACAAGTACAATTGTTGGTGATCAATTAAAATTGTACGCCATGATCAGTATAGCTTATGAATGACATTGTTCATGATGTGCTCCGTTACCATCTTGTACACTCTCTCTGTAGGGTGGATGGCATCAAAGAATGCGAAGCTAGAAATGTTCTCGCAAAGTGGAGTAAAATGGTTGCAAAGCGGCCCCATCTCGATAAACCCAGTTCCGCAACATCCTCTTTTCGTTTCCTCAAAACCTGCAAAAACAGGAAGAATTAAAAGAAAAAGAAAAACAAAGTTAAGGGAAGCGATTTATTTATTTATTTTCTGATTTCATTTCACTGACATCCCTCCCTTTGGGTTGTTGAAGATGAAACACATATTCACATTGTGACATTGCTAAGATTATCGATGGACCTTCAAGATTTCTATCAAATCAAGAAGCCAAGAATAAAACAATATAAAATAATATTATATTATCTCGATAAATAATATTAATAACATAACATTAATGTATATGATTATATTAAATAGTTGAGAAGAAATAAATTTATGCATAAATAAATAATGACAGTTTATTATTTGCGAGTTGATGGATTGGAGATGTAAAATTTCGAGAATAATATAATTATATAAGAATTTTTTTTTTGTCATCAAATGAGTAAATTTTTAAGGATGAATCGGAGATGGGCTAATGCTGTAAATCTGTACGCGACTCTGTACAGAATTGGGGCCAAAGCATCATTGTGTCTTGAGCCATTCAATATCGGAGGAACAGTATCCATAATTGTTAGAACACATGACAAATGTTCGAGCGATGACGATCAGTGACTCCATCAGTGACGTCAATAAATGCCGGAGAAGTTAGCTGAGATCGATCGACTAACACTGTCATTTCATACGTAAGAGGAAACCTGGGCCACACTCTCTTAAATTGGGACAGTTGTAGATGTTTTTTTCTTTTCCTTTTCTTGCTACACAGTACTGGTCCCTGCAACTATCGATATTCTGACACAAACAGTTCCACAAAGTGTTTCCATATAAACATGATGCAATGTGGCCCCGAAAAATTTAGGTTATTTATAAAGGCACTTTACTTTTTTTTTGTTCAAGACTAGTCTATTTTAAACTTTGTATTATTTACAAGTTTGTTATTGAAAAAATTGATCAGGACTATTCCACTCTTTGGTATAAAAGACTTTTTTTTTCTTTTTTTTTTTCTCTTCTTCTTCCTCAACCCATCCAAGAAGAAGAAGAAGAAGAACAACAACAACAACAACAACAAGAAGAAAAGGAAGAACAACAACAACAACAAAAATATTAAACCCTAATATTGATGGAAACCCTAATATTGTTATCCCTAATTTTTTTTTCATTTCCAATTTCGATGGCACCCAAAGGCTCTTCATAATATACAAACTCTAATATGGGAGAAAACCCCAATATTGTTGTTCAACTAGTGTAAACAAGGACTGTCCAATTTTCTGGCAGTCTTACAAACTGAATGGACTGCCAGAAAAATGGGCAGTCATAAGTCACAGCATGTGAAACAAATGACTGTCCATTCTTCTGGCAGTCCTGAATACAGTAAGGACTGCAAGAAAAATGGACAGTCCTTTGTTTCACATGCTGTGACTTAGGACTGTCCAGTTTTCTGGCAGTCCATTCAGTTTGTAGGACTGCCAGAAAATTGGACAGTCCTGGTCGACGCAGAGTTTTCTCGTTCGTGCATACTTGTGTTTAATTTAAATAAGTAATTTTTTACTCCGAATGTAGTTTAATTCAAATGGGCTACAGACAATTGAAATAAACAATGTAATGGATGCTTGAATTTTTCAAATTAATTTCTAGGATTTTGGAAACAAATAGAGAAAGAATTTGGATGCCATCGATCTTCTTGAGAAGGAAATTTGGAAGAGAAAAGGAAGAAGAAGAGAAAATTTCTAGGGTGGAAGAAATTTCTAGAAATTTTCAAATTAACTTCTTGCTTGGGGATGGAGAAATAGTGGAGGAAGAAGAAGAAGAGAGGAGTTAGGGTTTAGGAAAAGAGATAAAAAAAAATTTTACAAATGAGAGAAAAATTTTGGGTTTGGGAGAATTTCACTTTAGGACAGCCCTAGATAAAAAAAATGGACTGTCCTGAGTAAAACACAAAAAAAATCTGGACTAGCCCTAATCCGGACTAGCCCTGATCAAAAAGTGAATTGTCTTTATAAATAACCAAAATTTACCCTTCGCATATGTCCTTAAAATGTCAGAAAATGTCTATTTTTAAGAATGTCTAGAATTAAAAAGGTCCCTTTTTAGTTTTTTTTCTTGCAGGATCCTTAGAATATCAGAAACGGTCGAGTAAGTTAAGTTTCTGATTGAACGTACCGTTTGCAGGATCGTTGAACATGTCGAGGACGGTGTTGGTTATGTCCAAGTATGCGAACTTGCCTCCGGGAAGAGTTTGTTGCAGTTTAGGCAGTAAATTTTGCAGCTTCGTGTTGTATCCATGGGTGTCGGCCATCTGCTCGTCGATGCATTCTCGGGCGGGCGGATCGCTGAAGGTGGCGGCAGTCATTTGCACGGGCAAGCAACCGATCGGAGGTAGGCCAGTCAGTATGAATCTCCGGCATCCGTGGCTGTACACATTCTACATACAGACGAGAGAGAAGATAGGTTCATTTACAGAAACTTCTAAGCTACAACGAATGATTTTTTGCAACAAGAATTCATGAACGCATGCGTAAGTAGAGAAGAAACGAATTTGTACGTAAGGTATATTTAGGCTGGATATGGGAGCTTATTTGTGACTGCTTCTACTTGTAAACACTAGCAGATCCAGGATAATAATTCACTGGGAGTACAATTATAAAGAGGTTCAGAGACGACACCTCCAAATTTTATTTTGTAGTATAATAATATATTAAAAAAATCACTGGGGGCAGTGCCTCCCAAGTGGATCCGCCAATGCTTGTAAAGTATTTCAAGGTTGTTTGATAACAACAATTTCTTTTTTCTTTTTTTAAAGTTCGTTCAAATTTTAGGACAAGTTTTTGACACCGGTCTCCTACATGTTGCCAAAAACTACTTCTGCTCTGAGTTTAGTGAATTAGCTTTTAAGATACATAGATTTAAGAATCTATATCAAATTAAGTACCAATACCTTGGGAGTAAGATATTCAGTTTGCGGGTAAGATTTTTGGACTTTGTTATGCATGGTGCACTATGTACTTTCATCTCTAGTGCTCCTAAAAGTTTTTCTCCTCCTAGATCTATCCATGATATCAAGAACGGAACCATAATCTGAACTGGAGTAGGCTAGAATAGATTAGGGTGGGCTAATATTGTCTGACTCACAAAAAAAATCCAAAAAAATATTTATATATGAAAATAACAATCAATTTTTTTTGGGTGGGCCTGGAGCCCACCCAGCCCCTCACTTAGGTCCGCCCTTGCATGATATTCAAGTTTTCTTTTTCTTTTTTATGAGTTACTCTACACCCCAGTCTACCTATATTCCACCTATTTCATCCCAGTTCGAATTTCTGATTCCACCCTTGGCGATACCTCTAAATATTTTGGGTTCTAAATAGTGTAATATTGTCACTACTTGTTCTATGTACTACTTGTGTCTATATATATATATATATATATATATATATATATATATATATATATATATATATATATATATATATATATATATATATATATATATATATATATGTTATTCTTCCTCCTATCCTTTCTTCCAAACAAAAATTTACTTGGCACATATGAACTGTTATCACTGTGGCAGAAGACTATTAATTATGCTATGAGTATGTCGAAGACATTATAAACGGTCTCTTTCACATTTGTTATCAGCACACTGGATCCTATAGACAGGGCCGGCCAAGGAGGTTGCCGATTGAGTTGTCCTAGTTGAAGCTAATTTTGATTTGCCTCTTGTCCTATAACAATAAATTATAACAAACTGAAAGCTATAAATGTTGAATTGATATCAACTCCGAAAAAAGATATCACCAGTTCTGACGACGGCATGAAGTTCAGATTCTGAGCTCCTCTCCTGACTCATGAGCTACTTGAGACATTCCTAGCGGAAACTTAAAATATAGACTTAGAGGATTGGTAGCTCAACTAACAGGGAGAAGTTGGGACGGATTGTAGAGGGCTATATTGGCAGAGAGGTGCCCTGAGGGGTGTTCTCCAAGCCCAATTCAGACTTACTCCAGGACCGGCCCTCCACATATATATATATATATATATATATATATATATATATATATATATATATATATATATATATAAAAGATAGAATTTTGATTCCATAATGTCAATATTTAGTAAAATGATTGCATGAGATACAGGATATCAGCATGAGATATTGGTCACTAAAAAATGTCATATTTACTTACTTTGACGGCATCCCCATATTTCCCTAGCAAGAAATCTTGATATCCATTCATAGTGGCAAACTCTGTCCTCCTCCTGCTTGGCATATCATAGTAATTGTAAATAACATCATTCCCCCCTGCACTAAACACCACCAAGGCATTCTCCAAAATCCTACTCCCCTCCCCCTCCCCCACCACCCCCTTGAGCCTCCTCACGTACTCCCCGAACATCACCAGCTGCCTCGAAACCGGCACGGTGTTCGACATGGCCGACGTCAAGTCGTCCATGCCGGCGCCGGCCGAGGCGAAATTGACCCCGGTCCGGATGTCCTCGTCCGACAGCCTCGGGTCTAGCCAGGGAGGGGACAGCGGCTTTATGTCCAGCGCCGAGGTGAGGAGGTCAGGGACTATTAGGCCGTTGGAGAAGCGGCCGGTCGCGGCCCGGTCCGGGAAGAAGTCGAGGCCGTAGGGGAAGTGGTTGCTCCGGAGTGCGCTTTCGATGAAGTTGTTGTTGCCGGTGTCGAGAGTTGAGTCGCCGAAGAAGAGGGTGGCGGTGAAGTTGGGCTTGGCTAGGGACTGGTGCGTGAAGTACACAAGGAAGAGGAGGAGATTATGGAGTGACATTTTTTTTTTCCTCCTGAACTTGTTGGGTGTGGGGATCGGAGTAGAGGAGGTTGAGTATGGACTATGGAGAGGTTGTGTGCCACTTTTAAAGAGGAGGACAAGATTTTGCAGGCGGTTATCTTTATGTATTTAGGCATTATGGTAGGGTGGAGAAATTAATTGTGATTAATACTTGAGAGCGATTGGGCACCTACTAATGCGGTCGATGGAAAAACTCGAATGCAAACCTTACCTGAAAATTTTCTTCCTAATTAACAAGTTTTTATCAAGAATAATGTTATTTGTCCCTCCAAATTGTACCTCCAACTGTCCCTCGTTACGTGGGAGCTGACATAGCATGTTGATGTAGCAGCTGACGTGATAATTTTTAAAATTAAAATTAACATTAACATAAAATTAATATTAAAATTAATGTTAACATTAAAATTAATAGGAAAAATTTGAGTGGCACCCCACATTTGTTACGCTTATTTAAGGTGTACCCCACATGATTACATTAATGCATAACACCCCCCACTTTGGACGGTTTCTGTCTAAAACTAACGATCAAATTTTTTTTGACGAAAATGCCCTTGTCTTCTTTTGTGTCCCCCCTTCCTGTCACACGTGGCTGCCCGTCCTCCGCCCTCCGCCGTGCTCGGCCCCCTCCACGGCGTCGCCGCTCTCCCCCACCCCCTCCCCGACCTCGCCGCACCGCCCCCCTCCACCCCCCCGGCCATCACCACCACCACCATCACCAACATCATCATCATCACCACCATCAACCATCATCACCGCCCCCCCCTCCCGCTCCGCCCCCTAGCAGCAGCGCGAGGCGGCGGCGGCAGCAGCAGCAGCAGCGCACGGCGGCGTCGGCAGCAGCAGCAGCGTGCGGCGGCAGCAGCAGCGCGCGGCGGCGGCAGCTAGGGGGCGGAGCGGTAGGGGAGGGGGGGGGGGCGGAGCGGGAGGGGGGGGGGGGGCGGTGATGATGGTGGATGGTGGTGGTGATGAGTTGATGATGATGATGATGGTGATGGGGGATATTTTCGTCAAAAAAAATTGGTCAACGGGGTTGACCGTTAGTTTAGACAGAAACCGTCCAAAGTGGGGGGTGTTATGCATTAATGTAATCATGTGGGGTGCACCTTAAATAAGCGTAACAAATGTGGGGTGCCACTCAAATTTTTCCAAATTAATATTAACGTTAACATTAACAATAATATTAATATTAACATTAACATTAAAATCAACATTAACATTAATATATTAATTAATATTAATATTAGTTAATGTTAATATTAATATTAAATTAATATTAATATTAAATTAACATGGACAAATTTGGGTAATTAACTTTTTGGTTTAAAATTTGTCATGTCATCGGCCATGTCAGATGACACATAATATTATTTAACATGTCACGTCAGCTGCCAAGGAGGGATGTATTGGAGGGACAATTTTGAGGTATGAATAGCATTACTCTTTTATCAAATTCAGCTATCTCAGGTAAATCAATCGGTAAGAGCGATTATTATTTTATTCAATTTCAAAATTACTAAAATATAAAACATAAAATATTTAAATTATGCTTAGATATGTACAAAATATTTCATGCAAAATTTTAATAATTTTTTTGATAACTATTTGTTTTTCGGTACCAAAAAATTTAATACTCAGATTCGAAACCGTCGCCGACACTGCCGGTACTCATAGGAACGGTCCCATATTGATTCCGATAACTATAGTAAGAACCAATGTTGAAAAAATCGGACCGGTCCGGCGGTTGGACCGGGTCCAACCGGTTTAAGTAAAAAAATCGTTCTGATTCGACTAAAACTGGGTCTTTTAAAGAACCGTCGATTTTTTGTCAAAATCGGGTTCAACCGGTGAACCGGCCGAACCGGTTCATAATTGAACCGGCCAATTTTGGTTATCTTTTTATTGTAAAAAAAATTTAAAATAAATTATCATGTGAAATTTGGACCGTTTGATTCTTTATTTGGTTTTAATCAACCTTATAGTTGTAAAATTAAACCGAACTAACATACTTATGACCAAACCAAACTAAACCAAGAAGTAAATATAGATATTTTACCTATTTGAACCAAATCAAACCAAGTCTATTGAACTCTAATTGAACCCCGGTTGGTCTCCGGTCCGACCCATACCAAAAATTTTCGGTTCGATTGGTCTAGTTTATAAAACATTGGTAAGAACTAAGAAGTTGGTTTATATCACAATTAATGCTGTTTCAAAGTAGAGATGTTAGGGGGGAGGGTTTATTTGGGGGAAAGTTCATGCAAGGACATGATGGTAATGGCGTTGGAGAGTAAGGTAGCAATAATAATAACTTGGATGCTCAAAGAAGACGTGAAATAGAGACGATTGGTGTTGTATTCCAAGAAAACATACATAGTAGTTCAAGCTGAGAACATACATTGTTACGTTCGAAACAAGTGCAACTGAACGCTCAATAAGAAAATTTTGGAACAAAGTCGTAGTGTGTGTTGTAGGCTAAGTACAGAACCAGAAATTCGAACTGGAATATAGGCCTGGATGGATTAGGGTGAATGTGAACTCACTCTATGCAAAAAAAAAAAAAGGAAACAGAAATTAAAAAAGAAAAGAATAAACCGGAGCCCACTTCAGTCCAAAATGGTTTGCGTAGTCTTGAGTATGTTGATGACGTCCCATTTGGAGTTAGTTTTAGTTGTCCCTTAAGACTCTTATTGTATATTGTTCTTGGAGAGTCACCTGCAACTACGATCTCTAGTGGTATCACACCAAATCTAAGGGTTGTCCTAAGCAGAGGGGAATTGTCCAAGTACGAAATCTTATCTGGCTTATCCCAGGACCGGCCTGTGTGCATGTAGAAAAGGATAATTGAGACAACCTTTCCAGGGAAACAAAAATGTGTTTGAAGTGTTGGCAGTTGCCATGTAAATGTTCTTCGAATCTAAACATAATATATTTATCTTGCGAGAGACTGTGATAACAAACTTAATATATTTGGAGAAGGTCACACTTTTGAGAGAGCTTGTAGATCCATGTTTAGCAAATACAATCGATTCGTACATTTCCAGAGATGATGAGATCGGGGTGCCCATATCACATCAGAGTGGATCAAGTCAAAAGGAGATCGAGGTGAAAATATGTGAACTGGCGACTTGTTTGTGTAACTAATTACAATCAGTAGGAGATAGAGATGTAGTGGAAAATTGTCTCGATACACCTGAAGATGATAAGAAATGCATGGGAGTAAGCGACATATGCCCCAAATTAATGTCAATGTCCAAGTGTCACCGGAAAGGAGTAGTAGCATCAAGGCAGATGAAAGTTGATGTAGCATAACGTTTCTGACATTCTAAGGATCATGTACGAAAATTTCAGACGACGGTGTGAAGCTCATATTCCTAGTTCCTCTTCTGACCCATGAGCTACTTGAGACTTTTCTAGTGGGAACCAAAAATATGGACTTGGAGGATTGATAGCTCAACTGCAGGGAAAAGTTGGAGCGGATCGTGGATGCTCTATTAGCGGGAGAGGTGGAAATATAGGGGCCTGGGAGTTTCTCTAACAAGGGGGTTGTCCAAGCCCGAGTCAGACTTACCCTAGGGCCGGCCCTACCTATAGATATATACATCTTTAAAAGTAGAATTTTGATTCCATAATTTTAATATGGGAAAAGCTTTTTTGCTCGCAGGCGGACCAGTCCGCCCGCCTGCGTGGCACTTTTCCATTCCCTCCAGCATGGAGCTTATACCGTTGACCTACCAATGGAAAAGTGCCACGTGGCATGCGGGCCAAATAGCAGGGTTCTTTCAATATTTCGTAAGATGATTGCATGAGATACAAGGATATCAGCATGAGATATTGGTCACTAAAAATGGTCATATATGGTGTATAGTAGAGAGGTAGAGATTACTTACTTTGACAGCATCCCCATATTTCCCTATCAAGAAATCTTGATATCCACTCATAGTAGCAAACTCTGTCCTCCTCCTACTTGGCATATCATAGTAGTTGAAAATAACATCATTCCCCCCTGCACTAAACACCACCAAGGCATTCTCCAAAATCCTACTCCCCTCCCCCTCCCCCACCACCCCCTTGAGCCTCCTCACGTACTCCCCGAACATCACCAGCTGCCTCGAAACCGGCACGGTGTTCGACATGGCCGACGTCAAGTCGTCCATGCCGGCGCCGGCCGAGGCAAAATTGACCCCGGTCCGGATGTCCTCGTCCGACAGCCACGGGTCTAGCCAGGGAGGGGACAGCGGCTTTATGTCCAGCGCCGAGGTGAGGAGGTCGGGGACAAGTAGGCCGTCGGAGAAGCGGCCGGTCGCGGCTCGGTCCGGGAAGAAGTCGAGGCCGTAGGGGAAGTGGTTGCCTCGGAATGCGCTTTCGATGAAGTTGTTGTTGCCGGTGTCGAGAGTTGAGTCGCCGAAGAAGAGGGTGGCGGTGAAGTTGGGCTTGGCTAAGGACTGGTGTGTGAAGTACACAAGGAAGAGGAGGAGATTATGGAGTGACATTTTTTTTCCTCCTGAACTTGTTGGGTGTGGGGAGGAGTAGAGGAGGTTGAGTATGGACTATGGAGAGGTTGTGTGCCACTTTTAAAGAGGAGGACAAGATTTTGCGCGAGTCTTTATGTATTTAGGCATTATGGTATGGTGGAGAAATTAGTTGTGATTAATACCGGAGAGCGATTGGGCACCTGCTGATGCGGTTGATGAAAAATGCAAACCTTACCCGAAAATTTTCTTCCTTAACAAATTTTTATCATAATTTACGTTGTCTGCGGATTTGCACCACAGTCCTGTTCCGCGGACCACATGTCACACGCTCATTGGAGGGGAGACGGGGTGGGCCCGATGTGTGTGTGTGTGTGTGTGTGTGTGTGTGTGTGTGTGTGTGTGTGTGTGTGTGTGTGTGGGGGGGGGGGGGGGGGGGGGGGGGGGGGATGGTCACGCCGCAGGCCAAAAGAAATTTTCCGTAATTTGTAGTATAAGATCGGTTTAGTATGCTTTGATCTAATAATGATGATCTGATACCACTACCAAAATATGTTGATTTACTAACTAACATAAGAAATATATATATATATATATATATATATATATATATATATATATATATATAGCTAAAATTAACTAACATTTTTCGATACCGATACTTTGAACCTTGATATATATATATATATATATATATATATATATATATATATATATATATATATATATTATATATATATATATATATATATATATATATATAGCTAAAATTAACTAACTAACATTTACTAGTTAAATAGCATAATGCTAACTCTCTCTCTCACCGCTCATTTCCTTACAGTCGCACAAGAAATCCAACCTAACCCTACGCTTCTTCTCCACCGCTCCCAGTAAACCCTAACCCTAATATTTTTATATAATTTCTAAATAAATAATACTATTAATAACGATAATAATAATAATAATAATAATAATAATAATAATAATAATAATAATAATAATAATAATAATAATAATAATAATAATAATACAAATGCATATGCATTTATATACATATTATAAACAACACTCAAATATACATTATATTGAAAATATGTATACAGATATACATATTATAAACAACACTCAACACCCTCCCACCCCCCGCTGCCCCTCCCACCACCCGCCGCCCCCCGCTGCCCCGGAGCGCGCTGCCCCCCCGCCGCCCGCCGCAGCCCCGCGCTGCCCCGCGCGCGGCCGCCGCAGCACCGCGCTGCCCCGCGCGCGCTGCCCCATGACGCCCCCGGCAGCCCACGACACCCCCACGACCACAGAGAGAGAGAGAGAGGAGAGAGAGAGATTACCTTTGGGAGAGAGAGGAGAGGCCGCCGATCACCGCCGCGGGAGAGAGAGAGAGAGGAGAGTGAGGTCGCCGACCGCCGCGGGAGAGAGAGAGAGGAGAGAGAATGAAATTTGGGGGGAATGAAAAGTTCTTCCCGTCGTTTCAATTTAAGTCTGGGCTCTTTATTTAGCGACGGACTAGCTTCGGATTTTATCCGTCGCTAATCCGTCGCTCTATTTGATACTTGCCGATCGAAGAATTGTCCCGCCACTTCTTCCAACAATTTCCGCCAAATAATCGACTGCATAGCGACGGCTGTGTATCCGTCGTTATGTCTCCGACGACCTAGCGACGGATGAGCGACCTTTTCTCCCCCTTAAAATAAAATAAAAAATGTATCGGCATGTAGTCGGTACTCCGTCGACTATTTGCCGCACATCCGTCGCTAACGCCGACGGAAATTTTCCGTCGCTAACAATCCGTCGCTAATTGACTGTATTTTGGTAGTGTACCAACATTGGAGGTTTCTTTTTTAGTCAATTCAACAAAAAAAATTTAAACCAAAAAAAGACCAATCGACAAGGATGTAAAAATATAGTAAGATTATAAAAGCATCTAAAAGAAAAAGAAAAAACAAATCTATCTCAAATAAACAAATTGGTAAGAGTGACTACTATTTTATTTAATTTTAAAACTATTAAGAAACAATGCATAAAATACTTAGAATTATACCTAAATATGTACACAATATTTTCTACAAAATTTTAATAATTATTTGGACGATACTACCAATATTCATAGGAATGGTTCTATATTGATTTCGATCTGAAGCTAATTTTAATTGTCCTTTGATCCTTATTGTATATTGATCTTGGAGGGTCACCCGCGACTCCGACCTCTATTGAGATCACAAAGTCTGACGGTTGCGTTAAAAAGAGAGGGGTTGTCCAAGTCCGAAAGCTTGTCTGGCTTATCCTAGGGCCGGCTGTGCATGCTTGTAGGAAACGATAATTGAGACAACCTTCCCTGGGAAGCAAAAATGTGTTTTAAGTGTTGCGCGCCATGTAAGTTTTCTCCGAATCTAAACATAATATATTTATCTTGCGAGAGACTGTACATGATAACCATCATAACAAACTAAATATATTTGGAGAAGACAGTCACACTTTTGAGAGAGCTTGCGGATCCATGTTTAGCAAATACATTCAATTTGTACATTTCCATAGAGGACGAGATCAGGGTGCCCAGATCACGTTAGAGTGGATTGAGTCAAAAGGAGATCGAGGAGAAAATATGTGGACTAGCGACTTGTTCGTGTAACTAATTACGATCGGTAGGAGATGGAGATGTAGTGGAAAATTCTGTCAATACACCTGAAGATGATAAGAAACGCATGCGAGTATGCGACATATGCCCTAAATTAATGTCAATGTCCAAGTGTCACCGGGAAGTATTAGTAGCATCAAGGCGGATGACAGTGGTAGTAGAGGCGTTTCTGACATTATTCTAAGGATCATGTATGAAAGTTTCATACACAAAGTCCCGTGAGTGTAGTCGGACATCTCAAAAAATATTCTAAAGGTCCTGTATGAAACTAAAAAAAAAATACTTTTTTAATCACTCTATTTTTTTTTTCATTAATTATAAAGTCATGTTATTGCCGTTTATAAAAAACAGGAATTCATAAATCTAATAATAGAAATTTTACATTAGCAATATATATGGAGAGGTTAAAAAATTTGAGATCTTTTTGTTTTTGGGTCCTATATGATTGTACTGCTTGTACACATTCAGAAACGGTCCTGATGCGGAAGGAAGGTAGGGATATAGGACGAGATTGTCCCTATATACAGTAGGGACTCGCACACGTGGATATCCATATCCCATCTGTTTTCATGTGCAAGGGTCATGTATGGAACATGATGACAATGTAAACAGAAAATTTGCTCCAAAGTACTCATTTTTTAGGAATTACGTTCAAGATAACATGTTTGAGAAAATTAGAATTATAGGAACATTCCGTCAGACGAACTGACGGAAATTGGACACGTCCAATTTCCGCCAGACCGTCTGGCTGAAATCGCGCGCGGGCCAGCCATTTAAACTCCAGTCGTTGGTAACCCTTGCCCACCCCATTCCAAACAAACCCAACCCCCCCTCCGTGCGATTTCAGCCAGACGGTCTGGCGTCCAATTTCTGCCAGTTTGGCGAAATGTTCCTATAATTCTAATTTTTTCAAACATGTTATCTGAATGTAATTTTCCAAAAAAATGAGTACTTTGGAGCAAATTTTCTGCAATGTAAAGGTTACAAGCGGTCAACTGAGATACCGACATAATGTTTATCAATAGTTTAGCTACGAACATAGTAAACATGGAGAACGGAGAACCAGGAAATCAGACGCGTGATCTTGGCAAACAAACGATGGGCAACAATGTACCATCAACAACCTATATATTAAGCTCAACTGAACATGATATGTAGAAGTGAGACGAGAAGAAATATATGTCATAAAAAATAACGAAGGATCCCATGATGTACGACATGAGTAGCCGAATTTGAGCGACCATTGTGGTCTGTGGAGAGAGCCATAAAGTTTTGGATGGATAACGAAAGACCAGTGGATCGAGCCATGAAAGCGTATTATTTCTTTTATTTATGATGAGAGTTGGAAGACATTAGACCCAAAAGACATACAATAGTGTGCACAAAAAATTTCAAATGTTACGTCGGTCACAACTATTTGTCATTTATGATGGGAGTTGGGGACAGTGGATCCAAAAGGTAGTATATAATACAGTGAGTACAAAAAATCTTGAACATTACGTTCGGACACCGCGCGTCAAAAGAAAAAAATAGCAGCATGTGACAGAAAATTCACAATTTACTTAAATACGATATATTTGATAAAATTGTTTTTTTTTTTGTTACATTCAGACGTTTTTTTTTCCGAACAGTTCTTTATTGCTCAGGATTGTACGAAAAATTAGTTATGGGCCAATATGATAGGATTAAGTTTGGATATGTCCTGTCTAATTGAATCCTAATATATATCTAGGGAGAAGAGAATCTTTATATAATAAATAATCTGGAAATTGCTGAGAAATCCAATTTCGGGATGGGATTTTATGAAATGCCCACCCGCTGGATGAGTTTTATGAAATGTCCAGAATTAAGTATTTTCACGTTAAATATTCCAAGATTCCCTTTTAGATGCCACCCGCTGGAAACTGCTATTTTTATAATACCGAAACTACCCCTCCGCGCGAATTGGTCATCTATATGTATTTGAATTCAAAAAACTCATATCTGGATTGCGATTTTCGTCTTCACGAAAAATCTGAATTCCATTGCTCTCATCTTCAGCAGAGATAGCAAAGATCGTTCGTAGTTCGGTGTGCTTTTCTTCGGTCGAACTCAGATCATCGCTCGTCATCATCATCACCATCATCATCATCTTCATCGACGTCAATTGTGGAGAGAAGATCTTTCTTCTTCTTTTCCATAAGAATTATCATCGCTTTGAAAGAAGAACGAAACTCTTTATTCCTGAAAAAACTAAATTATACGGAGAATGGCCATTCTCCTACGTTTCAACACTGGAAATGACCATTCTCCGTGTAAATTAACACGGAGAATGCCATTCTCCGTTTTATTTAAAACGGAGAATGACATTCTCCTGCGTTTTAACACTGAAATGACCATTCTCCGTGCTAAATTACACGGAGAATGACCATTCTCCGTTTTATTTAACACGGAGAATGACCATTCTTCGTGTAAATTAACACGGAGAATGCCATTCTCCGTTTTATTTAAAACGGAGAATGACATTCTCCGTGTTTCTAACACGGAGAATGGCCATTCTCCTGCGTTTTAACATTGAAATGACCATTCTCCGTGCTAAATTATACGGAGAATGACCATTTTCCGTTTTATTTAACACGGAGAATGACCATTCTCCGTTTGATTTAACACGGAGAACGTCATTCTCCGTTTTATTTAAAACGGAGAATGCCATTCTCCTGCATTTTAACACTGAAATAACCATTCTCCGTGCTAAATTACACGGAGAATGCTATTCTCCGTTTTATTTAACACGGAGAATAACATTCTCCGTTTTATTTAACACGGAGAATGGCATTCTCCGTGTTTCTAACACGGAGAATGGTCATTCTCTTGTGTTTTAACTCTGGAATGACCATTCTCCGTGATAAACTACACGGAGAATGGCATTCTCCGTGTAAATTAAGACGGAGAATAGTCATTCTCCGTGTAATTTAGCATGGAGAATGGTCATTCTCCGTGTAAATTAAGACGGAGAATGCCATTCTCCGTGTTAACACGGAGAATGTCATTCTCCGTGTAAATTAAGACGGAGAATGACATTCTCCGTGTTACTAACACGGAGAATGACCACCCTCATGCGAAATTAACATTTTTCATGTTCTAACACGGAGAATGACCATTCTCCTGCATTTTATGGTCAGCTGAAACTTTGGAGAGCCATAACTTTTGACTGGGAGGTCGAAACGAGGTCCCGTTTGTCGCAAAATGAGCGTATCGTCGAGGAGACTGAAAGTAACAGTTCCACAGTTAGACGGCCTTCCGAAATTTTAGAATCGCAAAAAAAATGATGTTTGGACCTCCGTTTTAGCACTTTTGCCGTTTGTCCCGGTCTTTCCGAAATTTTCCGACGAGTTTTTGAAGATTTTGAGGAGAAAACATAGATTCGAAAGTGAGCAGCGTATGGAAGAAGATGAAGTATCGAAACGTTTTTTTGAAGAGCAGTTTTGTGGGTGTTTTCAATAAATTAAAAGGAAGGGCAAAATGGTCATTTGGAACCCGCTTTGGATACGTTTCTCTAATTCTGGGCACGCCATGAAAGTTTTTTTAGCGGTGGGTTTTACATAAAACTTTTTTAGTTTTTGGGCATTTCATAAATCCTCCCATAAATAATCAATGAAGATAGCTTAATTAGTAATAATAAATCTTATTCTATAATTAACAAGGAAATCTCTGGTTTGGATTGCAACTCACTAGGGCATGCATGCACGCACGTGTGTGTATGTATAACATTTATTAGAAGATTTGTTGAACTTGAGAGAAAAATAGAAGAAGAGAGTTATAAGAGATAAATTTAGCCCTAATTAACTCGAGGTCATGGAGATAAATTTACATCTCAAGGTCATGGAGATTGGGAGCGTCTTCAAAGAATTTGGTAAGTGTTTTTATGATTCTTTGAGGTTAGAGAGTTGGCGAGTGCAATGGAGGGTGACATTAGTGACGAAGCTAGAAATTCAACCTAGGATGGACTAGATTAGGTTAAGGTGTGCTGAAGCGTCGTCGGGCACGTGTGATCACCAAGAAAAAAATGAACCGTCAAAATAAACATATAAAAAAAATCCAATTTTTTTAGGAATGGTTGGAGCCCACCTTAGTCCTAACGTACCTCCGCCCATGGGTGACATTGTCTCCATGACTGTTGTAATTTTTTTTTTTGCACAGTAGAAATCTCTCAATCACATGTGGAAGTCCAGTTGAAATGGACCACGTTCGTATGACTTATTTTTGGGTTTTGTTTATTTAACTATTTATATGTGTTTTTGGTTAGCGACATTTTGAATTTTGCATAGTAGTTGCTCCTTATATCATTTTTCTGGGTCCTATATATTAAGCTCATTCAAACCCTAATATTCGGGTTCCTTGGGTTCCTTCAAGCACATAAATGATGATAAGAAATGAATTGGGCTAATTAGAGTTTAGACTATGGATTTTATATTAACTTAATTAGAGTTTAAGTCCTGATATGTCCAATTAAAAAGTTTAGAACTTGAATTTTTATTTCTTTTCTTTAATTTTTCCATTATATCCCCCATAGTCTATATATGAATGTTTTATTATTCTCAAGCATGCATGAGAGAGAGAGAGAGGATATAATGGAAAAAATTAAAAAAAAATACAGGACCTAAACCTTCTAATTAGATAAGTTAGGACTTAAACTATAAGCTGGGATAAAATCAAGGGTCTAAACTCTAATTAGCCCAAATGAATTTGTAAGGTAGAGATCGTTTGGGCAGGAGATGATTATTATGGATAGATTTGATTTGATTTTTTTGTTATAGAGATTTAAGCATCTATATTAAATATCAGGACATACCATGAATCAATGTTTTAAACAACGGACCGATTGGTGAGATATTTGGTATATGTCTGGGTTCATATAGTTTGGTTCAAATAGATAAGATATCAACATTTACTTCTTGGTTTGATTTGATTCTTTGTATGTTTAGTTTGATTTGTTGTTACAACTATAAGGTTTTTCAAAACCAAACTAAGAACTAAATGGTGCAAATATCACGTGATAAACTTTTTTGAGATTTTGTTTTAAAAAAATCAGAATCGGCCGGTTTAATTGTGTATCGGTTCGGCTGGTTCACCGATTAAACTACGAATTGAACAAAATTGTCGGTAGATAAACTCCGGTTCAAATTCTGGTAGACCAATCTTTTGACAAGATCGATCCGATCGATATCAGACTCGGTCCAACCCCATCCGGTTCTGACAACACTGTCATTAATACCTCTGGCATAAAATAGCAAGCTGACACACAAGCATTTTCAACTTATAAATTATGGTGTTTTATGCATGGATGTTTATCTAATCATTTTGAGCTCTATCGTTTAATACTATGTCCAAGGAACTTCCTTGTACTGTGTACTACTTTTGTGTGTTATTGTTGATCCTATATTTTCTTCAAAACTGAAATTACATATAAAGCAAAACATGTTCATTACGCATGCCAAAAGCTTCATAGAAGGTTTATGCTATGAGTACGTTGGAAGACACGGATACGAATAAGCGGACACGATATATGCTTATGTTATGGAGAAGAAAAAGTGAAGAATTAGAGATTACTTACTTTGACAGCATCCTCCAATTTCCCTAGCAAGAAATCTTGATATCCACTCATTGTAGTAAACTCTTTCCTCCTCCTACTCGGAAGATCATAGTAGTTGAAAATAACATCATTCCCCCCCGCACCAAACATAACCAAAGCATTCTCCAAGACCCTCCTCCCCTCCTCCTCCCCCCCGGCCGCCGCCTCGAGCCTCTTCGCGTACTCCCGGAACATGGCCAGCTGCCTCGACAGCGGCACGGTGTTCGATATAGCCGAGGTCAGGTCGTCTAGACCTGCCCCGGCCGAGGCAAAGTTGACCCCGGTCCGGATGTCCTCGTCCGACAGCCCCGGGTCGAGCCAGGGCGGAGACAGCGGCTTTATGTTCAATGCCGAGGTGAGGAGGTCGGGCACCAGCAGGCCGTCGGAGAAGCGGCCGGTGGCGGCCCGGTCCGGGAAGTCGAGGCCGTAGGGGAAGTGGCTGCTCCGGAAGACGCTGTCGATGAACTCGTTGTTGCCAGTGTCGAGGGTCGAGTCGCCGAAGAAGAGGGTGGCGGTGAAGTTGGCATGCTGGTAGTGGGGATTGGCTAAGGATTGGTGTATGAAGAATGCAAGGAAGAGGAGGAGCAGGAGAGTATATTGGAGTGACATATCTTTCCCTTTGTTTGAACTTGGAGAGAGTATAGGACAGGGTTGTATCTTGTATGTTTGTTTTTTAAAGAGCGAAAATAATATTTTACCCGCGGTTAACCACCGGCGTGATTACACGACCACGTGGCAGCCAACTAATAGTTTCCTATTATTATCGAGCCTCGTCCTCTTAAAACTCGGACCAAAAGGTCAATGGAAAGCTGTCACATGACCTACAATCACATCTGCGGTCATAAACTGCGAACAACTTAACGGGTCCTTTGAATAATAGAAAGATTATGTGCGTGTGTGTGGTTATCTTTATGTGTTGGCATTGTTTTGGAGAGAGTATCAATTGTGATTATTTTTGGCTGGTGATTGGGCACCTACTCATGTGGTTGATCAACAACTTAAATGCCAACCTCAGCTGAGAATTAATTTTCTTCCTTTATAAGTGTATATAATAAGTAAAATTGATCTGATTTGTAAGCATAGGAACCCGTACTCACATGTTTTTCGGTTCGAATTTAGGTAAGGTTTTGAATTTTGTGTAGTTGTATAGTAAGCATATGAAGTTAGTAAACACCTAACAACATTGAAACATTGAACTTTCAGTACAATTTTCTGAATATCTTTTTCTTAAATTTAGATCAGTTCCGGGATTTCCTCCTAACCATTTAATGTAACCTTATCGAGTCAACGAGTTTTTATAAATACTAGTATATATACACGTGCGTCATACGTATTTTATAGATTATTATTAGAAAATTAGTTGGTGTAATTATTCTAATATTCATTAAGATTAATTAGGAAGATTAAAAGACATATACTTCATTATTCTAAATTTATTATTATATTAATATTATTGTATTATTATATGTATTATTTTATAATTATCTATAAGATAATTTAGGAAGACCAAAAAATAACTCCCGTAATTATCTAGCTGCCTCTATTAACTTTAATGAATAATTTTAATTAGGCTTAATCTCAACTTGATACTCACAATTATTTTAATTTTTTAACTTAATGCCTTAAACTTTTTTTTTGGTACAACTTAAAACCATGAAATAAAAATGGACAATGAAACTACCCCCACCTCCCGTGCCCTCCTTCCGGCTTCACCCCCCTCCTCCCGTCCCCCACAACCCCCCCCCCCCCCCCCCCCAACGGCTGCCCCCACCCGCGCCTCACCCTCCACCCTGTCGCTGTCACTATTGTCGCGCGCCGCAACTGCCCTGCGTTGCTACCCTCACCGGAGAGAGAGAGAGAGAGAGAGAGAGAGAGAGAGGAGGGTAGGGCTAGTTTGGGAATCTTCTTTTAGGATATGAAATTGAAAATATTCATAGTAGATGATATGAACTTGTTGAGTAAAAAGTTTAAAGTATCAAGTTGATAAACATGAATGATTGAGTGTATCAAGTTGCAAATAAGCCTTATTAAACATATGTATGAGTATATATATTTGAAAAGAAAAGTTTTACAGTGAAGCTTAATTTTTTTCATTATATAGTAGTATAGATTGGTACGTAATAGCTTAATAATATATTTTTTTCCCATGATCTAAGTGTTGGTGCTTTCTTTACATGGAGAGAGCTTGCTCTCAACATGCCTTGTAAAAGTTTAGTCCCACATCGAAAATGCACCATGAGTTATCTCAACATATATACTTGGTTGTGTTGTTGAGAGATGCACATGGGGTGGTGATCCTAAGGAGGGAACCATGTGGGTGATTTTACTAGGAGGTAAGAATAAGGCTCCAAGGATTAAGCATTAATGCTTTTGTCATTCTCTTGGATTAATTTCATTTGGAGCTAAGTCCCAAAGGGGCTTAGCGACTCGGACTCGGACTCGGACTCGGGCTCGGGCTCGGGCTCGGGCTCGGGCTCGGGCTCATGAGGCGTAATGTGGCATTTTGTTGGCGCACTTTGCACTTTGCACGTCAGCAGTAATGCGGCTCATATGCGGCCCATGCGGCCATGAGGCCATATGGCTCATACGGCCAGGCTACTGCTGCTGCTGCCGCATGGAGGGCTCTGCTGACTGTGCAAGCTACAAGTCAGTTATGAAAAGACTGATTCAATCGATTAATTCAGATCCACTTTTTGTGGGATTTGAATTAATTTCGTTTCCATCTTTGTTGGATTTGAATTAATTTCGTTTCCATCTTTGTGGGATTTGAATTAATTTTGTTTCCATCTTTGTGAGATTTGAATTAATTTCGTTTCCATCTTTGTGGGATTTAAATTAAGTTCGTTGCTATCTTTGTGGGATTTGATTCAATCTTTCCATAACTGAAAAGGCGGCTAGGGTTTCCACCCTCTCTCTATATATACTCTCTTCTGGCCTCCTTTGTGTAGAACTACGAATTTTATAAGTCAGAAAAGAGAGAGAGAGGGAGCTGCTGCCGTCATTGCAAGTCCATCCGAGGAGTCAGAACAGAGGTGACTTCGAGCGTTCCACAAGTTCTTCAACTTGCTGGTTCCTGGAAGCAATTCGTGTGGGGCGAATCTTGCTTTGAGCAACGGTGTTTTGACACCCCAGCAACTTTTCTTCATCTCATCTTTTTCTAGATTATTGTAACTCGTTCTGTCCCAATTGCAACACGTTTGCAAAGAAGAACGAGAGATCTTCTCTTCTCTATTTTCCTCCTTCATATTGTAATCTGGCTATTTGGTTTTTTGTATCTTCGTAGATCTTGAGTTTGATCACTACAAAGTTTTGTGTGACTCTTAGATCTCGATTGCATCAGTTTTTCATCTTTGATCAAGCTCCAGGACTAACAATCTCAAAGCAAGATCCTTGTAGATGGAAAACATTAATGTTTCGCTCGTCCAATCGGACTACTGCAAGTTGAAAAAGTTCGATGGAGAGCATTATCAAGTCTGGAAGAGGAAGGTTTATCTAACTCTTCAACTCAAAGATGTTGATCATGTACTGTTGGAGGAAGAACCTTCTGTTCCAGACACTGGGTCTACTACCGCAATCAATGCGGCTACCAAACTCCAGGCCAAATGGAGAAGGAAAAATAGCATCTGCAGGCTTCTTATCCTGAATGCTATGGAGGATTCCCTGGCAGAATCCTACTCGAAGAAAGAATTTGCCAGAGACATATGGGAGTCTGTAGAAAAACTGTATGAAGAAGACAGGAACAGGAGCAAGATGTTTGTGGTTGAAAAATATCACAAATTGCTCTTTGAGGACGAGAAATCCATGTTGCCACAGGTGAAGAAATTTCTGAAGCTGCGTCAGAAACTGGAAGACGAAGAGATGCCCCTTCCCGACAAGTTTGTCGTTGGAGGGATCGTCTCAAAACTTTCTGCTGGATGGAGTACCTTCTATGCAAGGATGCTCAGAAAGAAGCTAGACATTAGCTTGGGAGATCTACTTCAAAAAATTCATGTTGAGGACGAGATGCGTTCCCAACAGAAGATGGACACTATGTCCAAACAGTTGGCTAAGGCCAATCTAGTGCAG
The DNA here is from genome assembly GCA_029216955.1 of Iris pallida. Taxonomy (NCBI): domain Eukaryota; kingdom Viridiplantae; phylum Streptophyta; class Magnoliopsida; order Asparagales; family Iridaceae; genus Iris; species Iris pallida. The sequence continues at coordinate 4,687,397 of JANAVB010031019.1, read as the reverse complement.
ACGAGAGATCCCAAGGAGAAGCAGGTGGCTTCTCATCTCAAGAAGAAGGACTTCACTAATCTAAAAGTGAAAGGTCCTTCATTCAAGCAACAGAAGTCCAAGTCACACGTGACTTGTTTCAATTGTGACAAGAAAGGCCACTACAAGAGTGAATGCAGATCCAAGCCTAAACAATCAGAGAAATGTGAGCCTAGTAAGGTTTTATTGGTTTCTAACATTGTTGCTATGATCGCACAGGTCACAACTGTGGGGGTTGACTCTGACTGGTGGATAAACACTAGTACGACTTGCCATGTCTGTTCTGGCAATGAATGGTTCGTCACGTACCAGCCAATATCTGAGAAGGTTGTCATTGCGAACCAGGTCCAAGCTGATGTTCTGGGGATCGGGACTGTGGAGCTGAAACTCACTTCTGGGAACACTCTGACGCTTCAAGGTGTGAAGCATGTTCCGGTGATTGCCAAGAACCTAATCTCTGGGAGCCTGCTCTGCAACGCAGGCTTGAGGATGGACATCAATGCTGGTCAGATGGTGATGTCCAAGAAGGGAACATACTTTGGGAAGGCTTATCAAACCGAAGGAATGTTTAAAATTCAGCTTGTCAACTAGTTTAATGACATTAATGCAGTTGCATTTTCTGATTATTCTCTTGAGTTGTGGCATAATAGGCTAGGACATATTCACTGTAAAAGGATTAACAAAATGTCCAGTCTAGGACTTATCTCTAAATGTGGGGGTAAGGTGGAGAAGTGTGAAGTGTGTGCTCAAACGAAGATCACAAGGAAACCCTTTCATCGGGTCAATCGAAGCACAGATCTTCTGGAGTTGGTGCACTCCGATATCTGTGACTTCAAACATTTCTCTACGAAGGCCGGGATGAAGTATTTCATAACCTTCATCGACGACTTCTCAAAATACGCGTTCGTCTACTTGCTCAAGACTAAAGACGAAGCTTTCGAGAAGTTCAGAGAGTTCAGGGCCGAAGCTGAACGGCAGACTGGACAACAACTCAAGAGGTTGAGAAGTGATCGAGGTGGGGAGTACATGTATCATGAATTCACATTGTTCTGCAAAGAACATGGAATCATAAACGAGACTACTGCTCCGTATTCTCCTCAATCTAACGGAGTAGCGAAGAGGAAGAACAGAACATTGACAGAAATGATGAACTCAATGCTGCTAACCGCGGATCTTCCTAAATGCTACTAGTGATTGGGCACCTACTCATGTGGTTGATCAACAACTTAAATGCCAACCTCACCTGAGAATTAATTTTCTTCCTTTATAAGTGTATATAATAAGTAAAATTGATCTGATTTGTAAGCATAGGAACCCGTACTCACATGTTTTTCGGTTCGAATTTAGGTAAGGTTTTGAATTTTGTGTAGTTGTATAGTAAGCATATGAAGTTAGTAAACACCTAACAACATTGAAACATTGAACTTTCAGTACAATTTTCTGAATATCTTTTTCTTAAATTTAGATCAATTCCGGGATTTCCTCCTAACCATTTAATGTAACCTTATCGAGTCAACGAGTTTTTATAAATACTAGTATATATACACGTGCATCATACGTATTTTATAGATTATTATTAGAAAATTAGTTGGTGTAATTATTCTAATATTTATTAAGATTAATTAGGAAGATTAAAAGACATATACTTCATTATTCTAAATTTATTATTATATTAATATTATTATATTATTATATGTATTATTTTATAATTATCTATAAGATAATTTAGGAAGACCAAAAATAACTCCCGTAATTATCTAGCTGCCTCTATTAACTTTAATGAATAATTTTAATTAGGCTTAATCTCAACTTGATACTCACAATTATTTTATTTTTTTAACTTAATGTCTTAAACTTTTTTTTTTGGTACAACTTAAAACCATGAAATAAAAATGGACAAAAATATTCATTTTTAAAACATGAAACTACCCCCACCTCCCGTGCCCCCCTTCCGGCTTCACCCCCCTCCTCCCGTCCCCCCCCCCCCCCCCCCCCCCCCCCCCAAACGGCTGCCCCCACTCGCGTCTCACCCTCCACCATGTCGCTGTCACTGCTTACGCGCGCCGCAACTGCCGTGCGTTGCTACCCTCACCGGGAAGAGAGAGAGAGAGAGAGAGAGAGAGAGAGAGAGAGAGAGGAGGGTAGGGCTAGTTTGGGAATCTTCTTTTAGGATATGAAATTGAAAATATTCATAGTAATGATATGAACTTGTTGAGTAAAAAGTTTAAAGTATCAAGTTGATAAACATGAATGATTGAGTGTATCAAGTTGTAAATAAGCCTTATTAAACATATGTATGAGTATATATATTTGAAAAGAAAAGTTTTACAGTGAAGCCTATTTTTTTTTCATTATATAGTAGTATAGATTAGTACGTAATAGCTTAATAATAATATTTTTTTTCCCCGATCTAAGCATTTAATGTATTTAATAAACTTTATAGTTCATTAATGTTTCTCTCTCTATATATTTCTGGTTTCTTATAATCTATTATTGAGTTATTGATTCCCATTACAGCCATAGGGCTGGAAGAGAGTGAGCTATATAACTGAAGTGGAAGAGATAAGGGAAGTTATAGCATGTTGATGTTTTTCCTATTCTATGGAATTGTAGCTTCCATTGAATAATTGAAGACAGTTATATCTTGGGTGGAGATATTAATAGGGGAAGGTGATGAGCCAATGACTTGACCCAAACCTTACTACATTAGTAGACAAGTTAGGAAGTGGTTGCATGAATTTGTTTCATAGGCACAGATGTACATAGATCTGAATTTGGATTTATTGCCACCAACTTATTTTATACTTGTTGGATTGTATTTTATATCCAGTTAAACGTTCAACCTTTCCAGGTTTGATGATGATCGCAAATTTGATGATGAAATAAAAGAGAGTTATATATAGAGAGAGATAGTTTACAATTCGGATAAAAAGTGGAAGGATTAGACAAATGCCAATGTGATTGATCATGTACTTAATAATAAAAGTTCTCTTTTAAGTCACATGAGTTAAATTTAATATCATACTAATTGTCTCCCTCTTCCAGTGATTGTCAACAATTAAGTACATAATTATTGAGTCAATGTGTTCTTTATTGACTCTTATAATTTTTACCTTTATTTTCTATGTAGAAGTTGGTCATCAGTTTCGTCCAAGTGGTCATGGGTTCATCGCAAGCAAGCATATATGTTTATTGGTAAATTTTTTTGGGGAAATTTATGAAATCTCAAAAAAACGAAAAAGTTTTATGAAAAATTCCACCGCGCAATAACATTTCATCGCGTGTCCAGAATTAGAAAAAATATATATAAAGAGGGTTCCGAATGACCGTTTTGCCCTTCCTTCTAATTTATTGAAAACACCCACGAAACTACTCTTAAAAAAACGTTTCAATACTTCATATTTTTTTCTTACGCTGCTCACTTTCGAATCTAGGTTTTCTCCTAAAAAATCTTCAAAAACTCGTCGAAAAATTTCGAAAAGACCGAGACAAATGGCAAAAGTGCTAAAACGGAGGTCCAAACATCATTTTTTTTGCGATTCTAAAATTTCGAAAGGCCGTCTAACAATAAAACTGTTAATCTCAGGCTCCTCGAAGATACACTCATTTTACAACAAACCGGACCTCGTTTCGACCTCCCAGTCAAAAGTTATGGCCCTCCAAAGTTTCAACTGACCATAAAATGCAGGAGAATGGCCATTCTCCGTGTTAGAATACGAAGAATATTAATTTCGCATGAGGGTGACCATTCTCCGTGTTAGTAACACGGAGAATGGCATTCTCCGTCTTAATTTACACGGAGAATGGCCATTCTCTGTATTAGTAACACGGAGAATGGCATTCTCCGTCTTAATTTACACGGAGAATGGCCATTCTCCGTCTTAATTTACACGGAGAACGGCCATTCTCCGTATAATTTAGCACATAGAATGGTCATTCCAGTGTTAAAACGCAGAAGAATTGCCATTCTTCGTATTAGAAACACGGAGAACGCCATTCTCAATGTTAAATAACACGGAGAACGCCATTCTCCGTGTTAATTTACACGGAGAATGGCATTCTCCGTCTTAATTTATACGGAGAATGGTCATTCCAGTGTTAAAATGCAGGAGAATGGCCATTCTCCATGTTAATTTACACGGAGAATGGCATTCTTCGTCTTAATTTACACGGAGAATGGCCATTCTCCGTATAATTTAGCACGGAGAATGGTCATTCCAGTGTTAAAACGCAGGAGAATGGCCATTCTCCGTAATGACATTCTCCGTATTAAATAACACGGAGAATGCCATTCTCCGTGTTAAAACGTATGAGAATGACCATTCTTCGTGTAATTTAGTACGGAGAATGGCATTCTCCGTGCTAAATTGCACGGAGAATGGCCATTCTCTGTGTTAAATGACACAGAGAATGGTCATTCAAATGTTAAAACACATGAGAATGGTCATTCTCCGTGTTAGTAACATGGAGAATGGCATTCTCCGTGTTAATTTACACGGAGAATGGCATTCTCCTTGTTAAAATGCACGAGAAGAAGAAGAAGAAGAAGAGCGATGATCGGCGTTCGACTGAAAAAAAAGCATGGTGAACTACGAACGATCTTTGCGATTTCTGCTGAAAATGAGAACAATGGAATTCAGATCTCTCGTGAAGAAGAAGAAGAAGAAGACGAGAATTGCAATCCAGATCTGAGTTTGTGCGGAGGGGTAGTTATAGTATTAATTTTGTAAATACAGAGCATCTAAAGGAAATCTTGGAATACTTAACGTGGAAATATATAATTCTGGACATTTCATAAAACCCATCATGCGGGTGGATTTTTCATAAAAACCAACCCCGAAATTGGATTTCTCAGCAATTTCCAGATTTTTTTTTTATCTTGTTTGTTATATTAAATATATGATTGATAAAACATTACTGCAAATCGGTGGTAAATACCAATCGGATATTTTTCTGTGGTATGTGGAACCAATAGCTGACGAAATTGAGCTCTCAACTCATGTCAATGTTGGGAACGCGGTGTGACCCAAGCCGAAGTTGGCCCATGAGGTACGATATTGAGTTGGACACATATGTCTTAAAAGAGAATTCTCATGTAAGGCCTGAACGAATTCCAATTATCTGCACCACATGATCCCACCTCCTAACCACCGATTTGGGACTAAATTAACAACTCCATTGTCACCTCCCATTTGAGCACTCAACCGAAAACGAGATATAATCCAACAGTCAAGCGCACGAAGAATTCCATTTGTACATCCCCATGTCTTGTTAGAAAGATCCATAGTGATAAATTGCTCTTATCAGGGATCTTGTCCGTATCAATATAGAGGCCGATATAAACTAGAATACACTGAAATCACTAGGAACACTAATTTGATCAAGTGATGCAAGGATATGGAAATGATAATCGACCGACTCCGTCCTCGACAAATTTGAGATGCTAAGACAAACAACTTTTCTTCTTTAACATCCAGCATTGATGATGCTAGTCAGAGATCAGCTGAGAAATTATTAGATGATCCGGCCTCACCACGTGGCAATGATGAATGGTGAATCCGACCACTAATTTCTTGATACTTGGCATAATTCGTTATATCACTACATTTCTCTTATTTTCTAAGTCAGTTTTTTTAATATTTTTTGAAAGGAAAAAAAATCTATTTTTTTTTCTAAGTATATGCTAAGTGAATTTCTATATATTAAATATATTTTTTACAATTTTTTGAAATTTTTATGCCAAATATTATGTCAAGTGTCAAGAGATTAGTGGTCAGGCTCACCATTTACTATCTCCACGTGGTGAGTCCAGACCACACAATAATTTCTCCGGCTTTTGACCTGTAAATTGCCAAGAAGGGTATTTGGTTCGCAGAATCAAAACATTGGAAAAGAAAGATGCAAAAGGAAAAGTAACATAAAAGAAAAATAGTTTTCAAAGAAAAGAAAAAAATAGAGAAGAAAATGGTTCGTATCCACTCCGAGGATTTAGCTTCCCTCTCAATTTCTTACATTTATTACCAAAAAAGAAAAGAATAAAAAGGATTAAGCTATTCTGCTTAAAGATGTATTCTGATTATATTCATAGCCGATCCAAAAGAGCAGAAAATTAATTTCCTTTCATTTCTTTCCCGCGAGCCAAACAAGGCCATAATTACGTAGATTTTCCCTGATGCGAGAATCAATAAACTGGTGTAACTTGAGTTTCAGGAATTTCGCACAGTAATAAATGCACTAGTCAGTCAGCTATGGAAGACATCTTCGTAGTAGCTGAAACAATCTTCAGCTAAAGCAGAACACAAGTCATATGGACACTGAAACCTGAAGTTGCAAAAATAGAACAATAGTGCTCACCAAACAACCACAAACCAAATTCTTACAGTTAATTAATACCAAAAAAGTCTCTCTCCACTGGTTCTCAATTTCTATTCTACCGGATGCTGCCTACTGTTAAGATGGAGAATTTTATTATTCCCTTTAAAAATGAGTCCAATATTAAGACAGAATTTCTGTAGAAACCATCGTAAAAATTCTTATTCGTACATCAGCGCATCACTTGGGATAAAAATTACAATAAAAAAATTCTGTTGGAAGAATTTTTTTTTTTTTGCTAAAACAGATTTCAACCATAGGAGAGAGAGAGAGAAACCCCATTGGAGATGGCCTTATTCCTCTGTCAAATAAAATTCTGTCTAGCTGTCAGTCTATAATTAAGATCTCTAACCCTGCGACGCTTATCAGAAAATGATGTCAATATATAGTATATAAGATCCCACACTCACAAAGGAACCCCAAGAGAACATTCAATTGAATCTAGACTGCAGTTATTTATGAAAGAACATTATTTGCAATAAATCTATCACTATACTGCAGGACAGTATTTGCAATAAATAACTTACAACTTAGAACATTCAACTGAATTCTGAACTATAGCTGACAGTATTTCTTCTGAGTTAATTGAATATAATGTTTGGATGTAAGCTTACATTCCCAAATTTATGAAAGATTTTTTTTTCTTTTTACACTCATAAGAAAATATGAACCAAAAGTATCAACATCAACTATTAGTGAAAGTAACATTCTAGCACCAGTCATCACAAATTCAGTGACTTCAAGGAAATTTGCTATTATGTACAGCAAGGTCCCAAAGAATGTGAAATCTCATCACAAAGTCTTCGTGAGGCTATAGATTTTCTCCTTCTTGCTCTGTATCGCTGCCCATTAAGTGACTCTCTCGTCCGTCTTTGTAATGTATAGAGTGAAACTTTACACTGCAAAATGTATGGTAATGTTAAGTGTATGTCTAAAGATGGCTAGTAGTTAGTGGCTTCAGAGGAGGCATTTCTGCATTAGATGCCATCACCAAGTGCAACTGTTATCGTCTCTCTGATAGGTTAGCATCCTGAGCTCCGCCACGAGGCTTCACCTACTTACCATACTCCTCTCTTTGTCCTGTTTTATGATTCCTACTGTTTCTAAATTTCAATGGATTGTCCGAATCATCGAAGCCTTCAAGCCGCAAACTAGTACCACTGCAACACGAGAGCATAATGGATCTCCTCATCATAGAACATATAATTGGGATCTTTCCTGGCTATTATTCTTCCATCATGCCCATTTCACTCTCAGACCAAACTACTTTCCATGGTCCCTTTTTGGTTCCTAATCTGGAAGTGGAAAAAAAATAATGTTAACAAAGACATTCACATCCATCCAAGACGAGTAAATTCTTCTGTACCTCCAGAACCCTGCAGCAACTCGTAAGCTCATAAATAGAAAGAGTCCTGACCAAACTCCAGCAAGACCAAAAATAGGTGAAGCTATTAGAAGGAAAGCTGATGAAACCAGCCCTACAAATACCTGAGAATAGGTTCACAACCAGTTACAAGTATATTCCCATGAGTACAATATGATATCATAGATACAAGAATTAGGGATCCGCACCATTGAGTATGCTGAGAATGCAAAGTCAGAGACTCCATAATAGAGCCCATCAAATATAAAAGCAATTGCATTGATCGGCTGAGATGCAGCAACAAACTGCAAATGCCTAAGAGTCAAGAATCGAGATCTACCCACGTCTTGGAAATAAAATAAAAAGGGGAAATTTGATGGAGGTCCCCGTAATGTGTCTAAACCCAAACTTTTATTCATACCCGGTCCTTTGACTAGTCAAAAGCTATACTATGATTTTTTTTTTATAAATGTTTTATTTACTGTTGCTCTCTCCCGTTTCATATATAATTCTCTCTAATCTTAGATATGTTGGTGTTTTATTCTTTGTGTTGTGTGTGTTCACAACATTCTATTGTTAAAAGATAGTCCCACATCGGAAAATCACACCAATATGTATCTCTATATATTACTTATGAAGGAATAGAGAGATGCACATGGGTTGAGGCCCAATGGAGGGTGCCATGTGGGAGGATTTTACATAGAGGTGAGAATAAGAAACCAACTTTTGGCCAAAATGAAAATAGATTGGAGTTAAGCCCCGAAGGGGCTTAGCGACTCGGACTCGGACTCGGGCTCGGGCTTGGGCTTGGGCTTTTGAGGCTTTTTGTGGCTTTTTGATGGCACTTTGATGGCACTTAGCACGACAGCTCGTCGCAAGGCGCATTGTGCGCTTTAGTTGCGCTCGTGCGCGAGCCTCTGCGCGGCCCTGCGTGGCGTGCGAGGCGTACGGAGCGTACGGAGCGTACGGAACGTATGGGACGTACGGGTCGAGCGGGTCGAGTGGGCCGTTCAAATTATGTAACGTCCGCGGGTCTTGTGGGCTCAGATCCGAAAATGGCTCAGATCCAGAAAATCCGGATCTGGCATTAAACCAGGGCGTGCGTTCAGAATTTGAAAAGCCCACCTCGTGCCTATAATATCAGGAGTATCTCCTCTCCAGGGTTACAGAAAATAATCAGAGAATTTTCAGAGAGAGAGAGAAGTGCTGCTGCTATTCCGAGGAGTCGTCGACATTTTTGGCCAGCGTTCTAAAGTTCTCTTCGAACTTGCTGGTTCCTGGAGGCTTGTCCGTAAGGCGGATATAGCTTTGAGCGCCGGTGATCTTTCACCCCAGCAGGCTTTCTTCTTCCTCTGTTGCCTTCGAGAATACCGTCGCTTCTCTTTAGAAGTTATACGGTTCTGTTGCCTTCGAGAATACCGTCGCTTCTCTTTAGAAGTTATACGGTTCTGTTGCCTTCGAGAAATATTACGAAATCTCTTTAGATTCTCGTAATACAACATCACCTTCTTTAGGGTGTTGTTGCTGGAAACATTGTCTTTACAATTGTTTTTGAACTCGTGTTTTTCCATCGATTGTTCGCCAAGGGACTAACAATCTCAAAGCTATATCGAAAAGATGGATAACTCACGTGCATCGCTCGTCAATACGGACTTTAACAAGTTGGAGAAATTCGACGGCGAACATTTCCAAATCTGGAAACGGAAAGTAACCTTAAACATTCAACTCGTGGAAGTTGATCACGTGCTGAATGAGGAAGAACCGATCGTTCCAACAACCGGAACCGCAGAAGTTATTGCAGCTGCTAAGTCCAAGCAGGCAAAATGGATTAGAGAAAACAGTATCTGTAAACTGTTGATTCTCAATAGCATGGAAGACTCTCTGGCAGAGTCCTATTCCAAGAAGAATTCTGCCAAAGAGATTTGGGACTCCTTGGAGAAATTGTACGAAGATGACGAGAATCGGTCCAAGATCTTCTTGGTTGAAAGATACCACAAGTGGACCTTCGAAGATGAAAAGGCTATGCTGTCCCAAGTAAAGGAGTTTCTGAAGCTGCGCCAAAAGTTGGATGACGAGAAGATGCCTCTTGTCGACAAGTTTATCGTTGGAGGAATCGTCTCTAAACTTCCTGCGGGTTGGAGCAACTTCTATGCAAAGATGCACCGCAAGAAGCTGGACATATGTATGGAAGATCTCCTGCAAGAGATCCATGTTGAGGACGAGATGCGCTCTCAACAGAAGATGGATTCTCTGTCCAAACAACTGGCGAAAGCAAATCTGGTCCAAACCAGAGAGTACAAGGGGAAGCAGGCGGCTTCTCCTCACAAGAAGAAGAAGGACTTCACTAATCTGAAAGTGAAGAGTCCTTCATTCAAGAATCAGAAGTCTAAGTCCCATGTGACTTGTTACAAATGTGGCAAGAAGGGCCACTACAAAAATGACTGCAAGGAACCAGAAAAAGGTGAGCCTAGTAAGGTTTCTTTGGTTACTAATCTGGTTGCAATGATAGCGCAGGTTGCAAATGTGGGGGTTGACTCGGACTGGTGGATAGACACTGGTGCGACATGTCATGTCTGCTCAGACAAGGAATGGTTCGACTCCTATGAGCCAACTTCCGAGAAAGTCATAATGGCAAACCAGGCACAAGCTGAAGTACTGGGGATCGGGACGGTGGAGCTGAAACTCACATCGGGGAACACTCTGACTCTTCAAGGAGTGAAGCATGTTCCTGCAATTGCTAAGAACCTGATCTCTGGGAGCCTGCTTTGTAACGCAGGCTTGAGGATGGACATCAATGCTGGGCAGATGGTGATGTCCAAGAAGGGTACATTCTTCGGAAAAGCTTTCCAGACTGAAAGAATGTACAAAATTTAGCTTGTTGTAACCCAGAAAAATGATATTAATGCTATTTCTACTTTGAACTATTCTTTTGAGTTGTGGCATAATAGGCTAGAACATGTTCATTGTAAAAGAATTAACAAGATGTCTAGCCAAGGACTTATCTCCAAGTGTGGGGGTAAGGTAGAGAAATGTGAAGTGTGTGCTCAGACGAAGATCACAAGGAAACCCTTTCACAGGGTCCATCGAAGCACAGATCTTCTGGAGTTGGTTCACTCAGATATCTGTGATTTCAAGCAATTTTCTACAAAAGCCGGGATGAAGTATTTTATTACTTTCATCGATGACTTCTCAAAGTATGCTTTTGTCTACCTGCTCAAGACTAAAGACGAAGCATTCGAGAAGTTCAAGGAGTTCAGGGCCGAGGCTGAACGGCAAACTGGACAACAACTCAAAAGGCTAAGGAGTGATCGAGGCGGGGAGTATCGGTCTCATGATTGCTCATCATTCTGTAAAGAACATGGAATCATAAATGAGACGACGGCTCCGTACTCTCCTCAATCCAACGGAGTAGCAGAAAGGAAGAACAGAACGTTGACAGAGATGATGAACTCTATGCTGTTGACTGCGGGTCTTCCAAAGAGCTTCTGGGGAGAAGCTGCATTAACGGCTACTTTCATTCTCAATAGAGTATCGTATGCAACTTCGGACATAACACCTCATGAACTCTGGTTCAAAGTCAGATCTAACTTGAATGTCATTCGAGTGTGGGGGTGTCTGGCTTACGTGAAGCTCCCAGATCTGAAGATTCAGAAGCTGGGGACTAGGACCACTAAGGCTATCTTCTTGGGTTATGCCGAGAAGAGTGATGCTCGGAGATTCCTTGATATAGAATCAAATCATATCATTGAATCTCGCGATGCTGAATATTTTGAAGACAAGTTTGCAAGGCACAAAAATATTGTTCCCGCGGATCTTCCGGAGAATGATGAGAGTGCAAAGCAGACAGAAGTCCTTAAAGAACCAGTAGTCCAAGAAGAAGCTATTGTCGAAGAGACACCATTTGAACCAGAACTCGCTGAGCCGTCAACTAAGCGAGTAAGGAGGCCGAAAGACTTCGGAGATGACTTTGTCACTTATCATGTGGAAGCAGATCCGCTTACCTATGATGAAGCGATGAAGACCAGAGATGTTGTATTCTGGAAGGAGGCGATAGACAATGAGATTGACTCAATCACCTCCAATAATACATGGGTGTTAGTTGACCTGCCAGAAGGAGCAAGACCCATCGGATGCAAATGGATCTTCAAGAAGAAGATGAAAGCAGATGGAACCATCGACAAATTCAAAGCCAGGCTAGTGGCCAAAGGGTTTGCTCAGAAACAGGGGATCGACTATTTTGATACTTATGCTCCAGTAGCTCGGATGACAACCATCAGATTGTTGATTGCTCTAGCAGCAATACACAAACTAGTGATACATCAGATGGATGTGAAAACGGCATTCCTTAATGGCGAACTAACCGAAGAGATCTACATGCAACAACCAGAAGGATTTGTCGTCAGAGGTCTGGAAGACAAAGTCTGTAAGTTGATGAAGTCTCTATATGGTTTGAAGCAAGCTCCCAAAATGTGGCATGAGAAGTTTGACAAAGTGATAAGGTCAAATGGCTACAAGGTCAGTGAAACAGACAAGTGTGTCTATACTAAGTTTGCTGACGGAAGAGGAGTTATCGTTTGTCTATACGTTGACGACATGCTGATCCTAGGTACGGATTTAAGCTGTGTCACAGAGACAAAGAAATTTCTCTCGACCAAGTTCAGTATGAAGGACTTGGGGGATGCCGATGTTATCTTGGGGCTCAAGATCATCCGGACAGGCACGGGAATAGCACTGTCACAATCTCATTACATTGAGAAAATGCTCACTCGATACGGGTATCATCTTCCTATAATTGATACACCGTACCGGAGTGATCAGAAGCTGGAGCCAAATTCGAGAGAAAGCGTCAAGCAATTGGAGTACGCCAGCGTCATCGGAAGCTTGATGTACGCTACTACTGCCACAAGGCCTGACATAGCTTTTGCGGTGGGAATGCTGAGTCGGTTCACTAGCAACCGAGGCGTTGAACACTGGAACGCTGTGAAGCGTGTTATGAGATATCTAAAAAAGACTCAGACATTTGCACTATACTACAGCGGAGATCCGTCAGTAGTGGAAGGCTTCAGTGATGCTAGCTGGTGTTCAGAGGTGGAGAGCGAGTATTCTACAGGTGGATTCATATTCGCCTTGGGCGGAGCTGCTATATCGTGGAAATCGAAGAAGCAGACAATGTTATCTCGCTCCTCCATGGAATCTGAATTCTTTGCATTGGATGCTGCTGCAGATGAAGCAGAGTGGCTTCGGGAGCTCATGTATGATCTTCCAGTGGTTGGAGCTCAGATACCGGCAATCCCGATATACTGTGACAACCAGGCGGCAGCAGCAGTAGCATCAAATGAACTCTTTAACGGGAAGAAGAGGACTGTGCGGTTAAAGCACAGAGCAGTGAACGATCTCATCAAACGAGACGTCATTGCAGTGATCGATGTTCGGAGTCAGGAGAACCTGGCGGATCCGTTCACGAAAGGCCTCAAACGACAGCTGGTCGAGGACACAGCAAGGAAGATGGGTTTGAAGGCATTCTAATATTGTGTCATTATAATCCTATCAATAAATTTTATGTTATTGGTTCAAAGAGAAATCTACCAGATATCTAATTTTTTGATTCAAGGGAGGACTATTGACTGGAAAAATATTAGTTAACAGTGGGTACTTGTTCTGCGGAACATGGAAGGGTTTCGGACCCAGAACCACTGTTGTCTACTATGAATTTTCTACGAAAAATTGATCCTGTGGGAAGGATGGCATAATGCCTTAATGAGTTCTCAGACTGAGTGAAGGTCTGTTATGCTTTACAGGAAGCATAGTAGCACAGCACTACAAGGAGTGTGACTCCATGCTATGTGTGACGGTGACTCCACCATGAGGTTCTCGAAAGAGGTAAATCCTCGGCTATGTTAGCCAAGTCACAGCGACGTAGCACCGCAAATAGGCAGTTGGCCTAATGCTGTATATTGAATTAAAGAGGGATGTAGTCAGCACTACAAAGAGGAGGTGTTCCTCATGTTACGGGTGGCACGACACCACAATGAGGTAAACCCGGCTAGGGATAAAGCCTCGGCCTTGCAAGCCATGTCGTAGCGGCGTAACACCGCACAGAAGCGTAAGGCTTCATGCTGGGTAGTTTGGCACTACAAAGGGGCTAGACCTCATGCTACGGGTAGTATGACACTACGATGAGGTTCCCGGTGATTCGGGGTAAGGTCCTCGGCTTAAGGCCATGTCATAGCGACGTAGCACCGCAAAGGAAGCGTTGGACGCTTCATGCCATGTCTCTTTAATAAAGAACTCACCTATAATTTATGGACAGAAAAATAGGCCGTTTCTTGAGGGTAAATTTGTAGACGCCCAAAATACATACATTGAAATCCAGGCTGGCACAAGGCCTTTAATGTGCAGCCAGAAGCACAGATAACTACATTATGTGAGTGGAAAAAAAATTACAGTTGTGGTACAGAATTCAAGGCGTAGTCCATTCTTGTATCATACTGTTGTTCAACCCATGCGGGAAGATTCAAGTCGTCAGCGACATCTATCCTAATGCATAATGGACAGTTATTATGTGGAACGCTTAACTCATATATATAGAGATATGTGGGGGATTGTTGGTGTTTTATTCTTTGTGTTGTGTGTGTTCACAACATTCTATTGTTAAAAGATAGTCCCACATCGGAAAATCACACCAATATGTATCTCTATATATTACTTATGAAGGAATAGAGAGATGCACATGGGTTGAGGCCCAATGGAGGGTGCCATGTGGGGGGATTTTACATAGAGGTGAGAATAAGAAACCAACTTTTGGCCAAAATGAAAATAGATTGGAGCTAAGCCCCGAAGGGGCTTAGCGACTCGGACTCGGACTCGGACTCGGGCTTGGGCTTGGGCTTGGGCTAATGGGCTTTTGAGGCTTATTGTGGCTTTTTGATGGCACTTTGCACTTAGCACGACAGCTCGTCGCAAGGCGCATTGTGCGCTTTAGTTGCGCTCGTGCGCGAGCCTCTGCGCGGCCCTGCGTGGCGTGCGAGGCGTACGGAGCGTACAGAGCGTACGGAGCGTACGGGACGTACGGGTCGAGCGGGTCGAGCGGGTCGAGCGGGTCGAGTGGGCCGTTCAAATTATGTAACGTCCGCGGGTCTTGTGGGCTCAGATCCGGAAATGACTCAGATCCAGAAAATCCGGATCTGGCATTAAACCAGGGCGTGCGTTCAGAATTTGAAAAGCCCACCTCGTGCCTATAATATCAGGAGCATCTCCTCTCCAGGGTTACAGAAAATAATCAGAGAATTTCCAGAGAGAGAGAAGTGCTGCTGCTATTCCGAGGAGTCGTCGACATTTTTGGCCAGCGTTCTAAAGTTCTCTTCGAACTTGCTGGTTCCTGGAGGCTTGTCCGTAAGGCGGATATAGCTTTGAGCGCCGGTGATCTTTCACCCCAGCAGGCTTTCTTCTTCCTCTGTTGCCTTCGAGAATATCGTCGCTTCTCTTTAGAAGTTATACGGTTCTGTTGCCTTCGAGAATACCGTCGCTTCTCTTTAGAAGTTATACGGTTCTGTTGCCTTCGAGAAATATTACGAAATCTCTTTAGATTCTCGTAATACAACATCACCTTCTTTAGGGTGTTGTTGCTGGAAACATTGTCTTTACAATTGTTTTTGAACTCGTGTTTTTCCATCGATTGTTCGCCAAGGGACTAACAAGATATAATTTAATAATTCTATATATAATTCTATCTCTACTTTTAGATATAACAGTTTCTATCTATAAATATATGTACAAATGTGGATGCAAATTATTAGACTATTTTTTGGATGGATTTTCAATATTTGATCGAGTGTTATCTTTTGATTGCTTTCCTCCTTTATCTAGGATTTATTTTTGGGGCTTACGTTAGGTTTCTTTCTTATAAATAGGACTTTTCAGAAGAAACTAAACAAGTAGGATGATTTTTTTGGTTTTAATTGCTCCATGAGAGTTTTATTTATTATGATTCTCGTTCTTGAGAATTGACATGCAAGCCCCCGTTATCTTAGGTCAGTAGTTTTCAACAATCCGTATTTTCGTGTTGTGTCTTATGGCATCAGGGCCTCGACCAGCCGAGAGGCATGATGGGAGCTAATGATGGCCATGACGATCAACTTCTCTATAACAAAGTACATGGAATTAAAGGCCTCTTTGTAGTGTTTCGTCGCATCGAAATCGTCTCTCCATGGAGATTGAATCTACGCGTCCGTAAGTTGAACTGGTGTTAGGCTTTCAGGAATCGTCGAGGAAACTGGTTCGAGATCCAAAAAAGACTCAATGGTGAGTAACGCTAGAAACCTCCTATGAGAGGGCCATGAATCGACATGAGATAATCATCCATGTTGGGCTGCTTGTGGATTTGTCTAGTGTGAGCAAGGAGAAGTTCGATGATCTTGTCAGGAGAGGTTGTGGTCAGGAGAGGTTGTGATGAGGATCGTGGTGATGACAAGTTGGCTAACCAAGGGTGCCATCGCAGTTTGAACGGTGTCGCGGACACGATCACTATAGCAACTATGGAAGGAACGATTTTTGCGAAGATGGAGATTGATTCTACGATGACTATGCTTATCAACACGGTAGATGTAGGGAAGAATCCAAGAAAAAAGTGGCATTCCATGGTGTAGAACAAAGATCATGCCAATACCCAGATACAAAGATTCCGCACAAAAGGACATATTCTGAATCCATTGTACCATCAATTGTAGAAGATTACGACTCGTGATCAACGACGATGGTCAAGTAAATCCCATCAGTCGACGGATGGTCAATGTTGCAGGGTTGTCGTTGGAGAAGCACCCAGACCCGTACTCCATCAGAAGGGATTGAAAGCGGCAAACGTCAACTTGAATGAGCATTGGAGAGAGTTCTTTTCTCCATCAACGCTTATCCAAACGAGCTATACTGCGACATTAAGAATTTTCTCGAAATTTGTCATATATTGCTAGGGAGGTCGTGGCACTCCAAGATGGGTGTGAAGGGATGACGAACGTGACAATACATATCGTCTAGTGAAGGATGATACGAGGTACAGACTTACACCTTGACAGAAAAGTACCAGAACCAAATTTTTACAGGAGGGGAAAGCTTTTATATCATTAACGGTCTCCATGAAGGAAGCAAATAACCTTCAAGGAGGCCTATGAGGTGCACGATTTGGTAGCAAAGGGAAGTGTATAGGCCGAAGAGTCAACGATGGAAGGAGCGAGTCTAATAGATGTACAACCAGTACTCGACAAGTTTCACAACGTTAATCTAGAAACGTTTCCTCAATGACTACCAACCATGTGTGATATCCAACACATCCTCGTCCTTGGCTTGTTTTCGGTACAAGTTTATCGAGGTTAACACATTATCGTATGAGACTAGGGGATGACAAGACCCTTTCAGCGAAGGTAGAGAACTTGAAGCAGAACTCATGGTCAAGTTCTCTACTAGAGAAAGAAAATAATAGCCAAATCATGAGCTTGTTAGTCATGTGTCCATGTGTGGTTAACAAAATTCCGATTTGTTACATGTTTCCGATGCTGCGACTAGATGACAAGGTAGATGAATTGAGTGTGACCGATGTCTTCTCCTAGGTAGATCTATGAAGCGACTACCAACAAAAATGTATCCGATCCGAAGGTAAGTAGAAGACGATGTTTAAGGTGCGAAATAGAGTATTTGAGTTGTTGGTCATAGTTTGGGTTCTCTGACGCACTCAAATATTGGGAGCATTATCTGAGATTTTCGTAGACGCTCGTGCTCAAATATGGAGTTTCCAACCGGGTAACTGACATACTTAGTAGGAGGGCTTTGTTGCTAGATACACTCAGCCACGAGGTTCTCGGCTTTGTATACATTAGAGAGCTTTATGTGAAATACGAGAGTTTTGCGAAGGCTGCAACTTCGTCAAAAATATGTCGTCGAAGACTTCTACATCAATGATGGATTTTAAACTGAACGAGATTTGTTTTGCGTCCCTCGTGCATCTTGGAGGAAAAAGTTGATTAAAGATATCTACAACGGCAACTTGACGACATATGCGATGCACATGATGAAATTGTTCTTTACTAGAGGTTTCCATGGAGTTCACGAGGACGTTCAGAAACGACTAGAGAAGGCTAATGTGAGACGATGTAAACTGCTACAAAGATTTTCGCACCAGCACCGTAGACACAAAGTTTTAAACATCGATAACAATATCATGGACTGCTTTGGGAAGGATGTGATATCGGTTGGGCCTTACGACACACTTCAACCAACGAAATTGAGGTAGTCCAAAGTGTAGAAAAAAAAGATTTAGTTGGAGAGATAAGCATCAGCGAGCTTTGTTGTCGCTAACAACGAGACACTTTAACCAGATGGCGGCACAAATAACTCGTGTTGAGTTCTCTACAAGAGAAGGTCTGACGCTGCAGACGTGAATTATTTAAAAGGGATCCATGGTCTATTTTTGGGTGAATATTTGACCGAATCTTTTATATTTGTTTCATAATTATCTTTTGATTGCTTTCCTAGTTTGATTAGAAATTATTTATTGGGGCTTAAATTGTTAAATTGTAGTATTGTACTATAAACTATAATGTGGTTCAAAAAATTATCAATTATCCTTTTAATGTACCGGTGTCTGCAAAAAAATTGATTGATTCAATCACGCTTCAATGGTAGATCCCCTTCGAACCAATATTAGGGTAACATTTTAATTTATCATTTTAAAAACTAGTTCGATGTACAAGTTGAATATTATTAACATAAAAGTTCATTGCTATGGTGGTTGAGACTTGAGACA
This sequence comes from Iris pallida, assembly GCA_029216955.1. Taxonomy (NCBI): domain Eukaryota; kingdom Viridiplantae; phylum Streptophyta; class Magnoliopsida; order Asparagales; family Iridaceae; genus Iris; species Iris pallida. The sequence continues at coordinate 4,668,852 of JANAVB010031019.1, read as the reverse complement.
TTTAATATAGTTTATGTTATCTTGGGTTCAATTCATACAACCTTATTATTTTTAACAATATGCTATGCATATAAAATTTTAAGTGAAATTTAGAAAGAAAGAAAAAACAGACGAAAAAGTAAAAAAGAAAAAGAGAAGAGAAAAGGAGAGGAGTGGAAGAAGAGAAGGCAAGAGAAAGAGAGCAGGATAGATAGGAATAGAAAATTAGTTTTGACTAGTCAAGGGTAATTATGTACTTCCATGTTTTATTCCTTTTTTTGGTTTTCCATAAAATTAGTTTTGACTGGTCAAGGGACCGGATGTGAATAGAAAATATAATAGGGACCAGGTTCATGTTTAAAATTTTTAGAGGGACCGGAATCAAATTTCCCCAAATAAAAATATCTTAGTGTCGATCTTACCAGGACTCCAGATCGAGCAATGTCCAGAACGGCCATCTCCGTGGTGAATATGGAGGAAAATGACCCAAAACCAAAGAACAACAAAAAAGCCAATGCAGTTCCAGTCATTGCTCCAATCTGCTCAAAATCCAGTAAATAAGATAAAAGATATACGTAGTAGTTAAGTATACATGGGTTTTCAGCTATGCTATTGACCTGTAAAACTCGGAGTACGATTAGACGAGCTTGTTTATAATTGCCCCTCGTGTATTCACTTGCCAGTAAAGCCTGTGAAAGATAAGACAGAATGTGACATCAATTGAGACCAAATTTGAGAAATTTCAATTGTTGTCATTCTATGCAGTACAAAAAAAAAATATGAAAGCGCAACAGCAATGGTTGATATACTTATTCTTTTATGGTCCTTTCTTAAGTTCCACAATCCCTAGTTTGACGAATAATGTGAACAAACGTAATCAGAAACAGGCATAGAATATAAAACAAACCTGACCAGCAAGTGCTAAAGCATCATTAATCAGGGATATTGCCAACCATACTTGTAAGCAAATCTGATGACCAGCCATCGAAACAGGACCTTCCTGTGCAGCCATAGATGTTGCCAGAGTCATAGTTAGAAGCGAGGCAATTGTTCTTCCAATCAAGAGTCCACCTGAACAAAGTAAATGAAACTACCAGTTAATTGATATATTCATTTGTGTTTGTTAATACTTTCCTTTATCTCAAGTATATTTATATTGTTAAAATGTTTGTATGGCTATTGTTCAGTTCCACATGATGAATATTATTAATGGCCCTCAGAACAGTCACTGGTTTTCCAAGTAAACAAACAGAAGCTTCTTCTCCCGATTACTTGAGACTAACTAACATTGTCAAAAGTTATCTAATTATTACTGAACTGTGCACCACAAAAAATATATTATTGCAGAACAAAAATAACCCTCAATTTAAAGATATATGAATGCACTTTCCTTGGTTATAAGTTATAACATCAGGAAAACTATCTCAGCCCTTCTGCTCCTGCTTGCATGAGCTCAACTGCATGTTAAGAAAAGGTAGGTCCACTGTCCACCTACTCCACAATCCATGCTTCTCTTGCCCCTTGGATTCCAGAGATTTTAAATTGATTGCAAATGAGATAGCAAACTGGCAACAACTCCTACAAGGTTGTCATGCTAGGCCGACAGATCGTACAGTTTCTGATGGAGATTTGTAACTACTTGTCATGCTCCACATCCTACCCTGTCTGATGAGAAAATCCTTGGATGAGATGGCAGTGGGTACTCACTACTCGAACAAAATGTTATTTCTATCCTATGTCACATTTTCTTTTCCTATGTTACATGAACATGAATAAAGACATGAAACAGTAAGGACATGTGACACTGATGAAGCATCTATATTAAGTGTTCTAATGTATTTTGTAGTGTCTGGTCTGTGTCATGTCTAATGTGTGTCCTACACGATATGACACAGACAGTGGCAAGTTTGGAAGTGACAGTACTTCCTAGGTCTTCATGGTGAGTGATGAAAGTTGTATCAGTATAAAACTAACACTTGACACATGTTTAAAAACATATACGATATCCAACCTATGATGCTATGACATGAGCAGTAGAAAGAAGAATAAAGTTGGCTGGTGATTTTCCACCAGTAATAAGTTTACCCACCCATTCACTCTAGTTATCCAAATCATGTCTAGACCAAACAGTGACTTCCTATAAGTATTGAATTTCTTATTGTCACACCTTTGGATGTAAATTTTTCTAATAAACCATCTTCAATTGTTTCACATTTCAAAGGCTCTGTCCAGGTAAAACTACAAAACTGAATGTAGCTGATAGGGAAGTAGAAATATCCTTCTCTGGCATGAAAATTACATAAAAAGAAAGGGAAAAAGGACCTGATAAAGTAATGCAAAGCTACCACAAAAAGATATGTTGCAGTAAAAACAATGCATATGAAAGGAAAGATGTGAGTGGTTGAGACTCTTGAGAGCTTCGCAAGAGAAAGGGGAGAATCCATGTTCTAAAGTTTTGGCAGGAGTTGCTATTGTTGTCATTATTACTGTGTTACTTTCATCATCATCTTCTTCACTAATACTTATTATTATCACTGATTTTATTTATTTGTATAATATATTTATTTGTTTTGGGTTGAGGCGAAGGTTTGCAGCTCAATGGTGCCATACTTCAGTAGAAATCACTTGTTTTTCTGTTATAAAAGTTCACACACGCTTACCAGATTTTAAGTAACGAGTAACTCCTCCATCAATAGCGTTTGGAGAAAGTACAACTTTTTCGTTCAGCTTCCAAAGGAGAATAAAGGCCATCACATACCTAATTGAAAAACAATAAGTCGTCATGGAAATTGAAAATAAAACATAAAAAATCATGTAAAATACACTGAAATACACTTTCTATAATACATTGCTTTTGTAATAATCTCGTAATGCACTATACATACTCAGATATTGCAGTGGAGATTGCAGCACCACCTATGCCTAGACCTAGGAGAAATATCAGAATAGGATCCAGTATCGCATTTAGCAAATTGCCTGCACCTGATGTCCAATTGACTGTTAAATGGTGTTCCTTCATGCTTTTAGGATTATCTTCCCAAGACAGAAAAAAATCACTTGGACTTGTTTAAGTGAAAATTTAAGGCATGCTCTAATGAACTGTTCAAGGTAAATACAGACTAAAATAGATCAATAGCCTCATAAGATTACTTTAGAGTAAAATGCTCTTTCATGTGATTAACGGGAAACCTTTTGGATCATGTTACTAGATCATCCTCCAAAACAGGATAAGTCGACAAGCATATGCTAAGAAACTGAATTTCAGTTAGCTGTTGCTTTTAAAGATAAAAAGCCATGAATGAATTGATACAAAGTAGGAAACCAATTATTCTAGGTTTCTAGCAGATATAATCAACATGCCATCAGGTAGCATTGACAAACTAAATAAACAAAGGGAAACTCAGTCCAATGCACAAGTTATTAGAAGTTTAGAACACACTGTGGGCAAAAATGGCCAGCTAACTAAACTTGAGTTCAAAGCTTTTCCTAAAAGATGGTCTAAAGGGGATTTTGCCCTCGGGCCTTGGCTAATCCTTCACTCCCCGATGAATCATATGGTTCTAGTAGGCATCGAGACAAACACGTGGACAAGTTTAGCATGAAAACTAACACAAAAACATTCATATATGATATATCTCTACAGGCTCACACCAATGGAAACAGTATCATCGGTATCTGGGAAATGATAATAACCCGTCCCCTGACCACCAAAGCATACAGGAGCATGTAGTAGTGGTATTAACGCTTCATAAAATATGTGTTGTTGGCAACTTGATGCTAGGTAGTTATTAATAATACTACTAGGGAGCAAAGGTTGGGCAACCAAGTGGTTGAGACCAGCGGCATAGCCATGCTTTTCATCTAGGGGACACGACGGTTACTATTAACAAATAATAAATTATAATACACACGGAAAATAATGGTGATCCGGTTGACGGACTTAGAACTGGACAAAACTTATACGTAGGACAAATTCGACGTTGTGAATCCAATGGTGCAAGTCTCGTCGCGGTCCAAAGAGTGCTCGGAGAATAGTTACAAATTTCTGAAAAATATCGATACGGTAAAATTAGACAGATACATGCCAAATTCGTCGCACATAGTCGACAAATTCGAGTTTCGTCAATTTCCACGTCAGGTATGACCGTATGCATCTTTTGGTGCTGTAGTGTCCCGTCCAGCTCAGTCAATCGGAGGAATCGAAACGCCAACGGCGTTCGGACTTGGCCATACAACGGCGACTCGAAGGCCCGTTCAGTCGAGGCGACTCCTCGCTCAGGTAGGGTAGTTTCGGTGAACTTGCCTCATCTTAGCCTTCATATAATAAATCAAAAGTTTTCAAATGCACGAGTAGACTTGATAATAAAAGAGACGAATCCACATAGCTGAGGGAATAATCCCAAGTCGAGTCGGATTGAGTTAGAATATGGAAAGGTCCAACGGTCGGCTTAGAGTTGGTGCACGACATGCTTTGAAAATGACACTCGGTCCTTCATCCTGTGGCTTGGGAGAAGGAAAGTTGGTCTACGACTCAAACTATGAAATAGCCTAAATCATAGGCGTCGCCCGCGTAAATGCTCGATAAAGCATGCACGCTTCCACGATGCAAGGCTTGGCATAGCCTTTGCTCGTCCCTCGGGTTAAGTTGTAGGCTTGAGTAAGTTAGGCAAAGTTATGCCAGTCGACCTAAGTCATTCCAAGTGTTGTCCCGCTCTTTCTGCGGTTGTCAAATAAAATAGTCCCACGATCCCAAAGCCTGTCATATAAAGTATGACTTGGGCTATAGCGTCGCGTAGAACACGAGTTGGTTCAAGGCACGAGCCATAGTTGGTGAGGTGGAAAGTTAGCCACGGTCTGTCGACACGTGAGGAACACGTTATGTTCAAGTTAAGTGGGAAGACTATGCAATAGTCGTTCCCTGAGTTCAAACAATGTTAAGTCAGAGCGATGGTTAGTCGCCGAGAGTAATATGTCGGGACTGTAGGTCAGTCGCCGAGGCAACCCTGGTTTGGGCTCTGCAAGAGTAGTATGAAAAAAATGGAAGAAGTAAATGAATCGATTTAATAACAAATCCCAATGATACCCTAATATATATATATATACCTTATTAACATAACACGGTCGTTGGACTACTTGTCGACAAGGGGTGTTTTTACCGTTTCTTCGGATCGGAAAGCCTGGGGCCGGGGGACCGATGCCGGCCATGGAGGAAACGGGATAATAGCCGAGCTGGGTAATAGGCAATGGTAGTTCGGGGACTTGCATCGGAGCTCGCTACTTGCGGTGCAAGGATCCCGTTTACTAGGCTATGTCATGAATGGCTTATTAATGCCAGAGACCTATGGGTAATACACCTAATATAAATTGTAATCAACTAACAAAGAAGGTTATAGTAAGTTTTGTGTAAACACGGCACGAGTGGTGTTGATAAGGTATGCGTGCACGACTTGCACCATGGTTTAAGAGCCTAGGACTTGGCTATAGCAAGGACCCGTGCTTCGGCACGAGATGTGGCATCGAGTGTTAGGTCCTCGACATAGAGTTGCCTAAATAAGTATTGAGTTGTTTCGAGTTAAGTCAAAAGGGCCGTAGGGCAAGTTTGGTGAAGTTACGTTGAGTTGCTGGGCACGACCTCGAAATATGAGGCACGGCCACGCTGTCACAACACGAGTATAGGCAAGAGTAAGCTGCGAGGTACTGCCTGAAAGAGGTAGCGCGGTTACATGGGAATTGGACACTACCGTGTAGTTGCGTCTCTGATTATTGGCCGAAAAGCAAGCACGACTTGATAGGTTAACGTTGTTGGGTTGACGTTGTTGTTGCAAGCACGGGATGGTCTTCAGACACAAATATGCCAAGGCGTCGGTCATAAAACTGATCCTAAGACAAGAGTAGAAAGACAATCAAAAGGGTTATGTTGCACAAAGTAAATGAACGTGTCGGTTTTGCATGGGTGGGCGAGGAACTCATTCCACCAGTACAGTTGAGTACTGACACCCACATAGTTTTCATGTGCAGGCACAGGTAGAAGCTCGTGGTGCGGAGCTCGCTTGGATGCATCGAGGCATGGAGTTCCTTGGCGATTCGAAGCGTACGGCCGCGTGGAGTCAAGACTTATACGGGACATAGGGGTGGGCATACGGTTCTAGGACCCGCGGTTCCGACCCGGCCCGAACCGTAAAATGTCTAAACAAGTCGGTTCCTAAATTTTGAAATTTAAACAGGACGGTCCGGGGCGGGTCGTGTGACATTAACGAGTCGGGACGGGTCCTATTTTAAAAATAAACGGGACCCCGGCCCGACCCTTTTCTAGGAGTTTATATTTTTTATATCAATTTTTAGCATTTTTTGTTATTATAGTCTATACATAATAGAATATCTTATTGTTTCCTAAACAAATTCTAGAAGTTTGGGAAGACATTAGACTTGTTTTGTTCTTATAGACAATATAACATATGTAAATGTTTACTATTATAAAATTTTTTAAACTTTTTTTGGACTCGTTTGCACCCGCGGGTCGACCCGTTTCAAACGGGTCCGGTCCGGTCCGGGTCCAATATTTTTTGGACCCGTCCCGCCCCGCCCCGCCCCGCCCCGCCAATAACAGGTCCGATCCGGGTCCAACAAATTTGGGCCAGTCCGACCCGTGCCCACCCCTAACGGGACATAATGTATGGACGTCGCCTTCCGAAGCATCCGCTGGTTCAAGACTTGTATTGAGAGATGAGAGAGAGCTGAGTGACTTGTAATGTGAGAAGAGTGAGCTTGAGTGACTTGTAATCTTGGCCTTGTGTCCCATTGTAAACCTTGTTTCAATATCAATAAAGAGCATCTTTTGGATGATTTGTGTTTGTTCTAAATTTCCGCTGCTATTATTCAATGTCTCTGCTTGGGACTTCTGTGCGACGATCCCGTCGCAGCCGCTGTAATCGGCCGTTATGGAACCCGTCTTGCACGAGCGCAATCTAGGCTCGTGCGGCATCATGCCTTAGCAAGGACGATCGCTCCTACGGGAGCGGGACGTGACATAATGGTATCAGAGCACGGCTTTACGTCCTTGGACTATCGATTGAATTCTTTAACTCCGTTGTTTCCGCAAACTCTGAAGTGTTGCTTCCGCAAAGTTGATATCATTGGTGCGCTCTCTCTCAAATGTCCCACGGGATGTCCATACAATAAGTCTATCTATTTTGCAAAAACATAGGATAACAGTTTTTGACAAAACAAAAAAATGATTTGCGTAAGCACGGTTGGCTAAGTCGGACTGGACATATACACCAAAGTTGCGTCGACCTTAGAAGAGTCAAGTGCGAGATTCGATCCGTCTCGGATGACAATGAGTTGGACTCGATTGAGTAAATGAGATGACTATCGATAGAGGTACTATCGAGCGACGATAACGTCGGTGCGATATAGATGAGCGTGCTTGGAATTCGAAAAATGGTTTGAACGAAAAATTTGAAGAAGTCAATTTTGACTCGAATGATAGTTTTGAGGATTTGTCGAATGATTTCATCCCTAAGTGGTGTATGCAATAGTTCAGGGATGTCGATCGATCGATTGAGGATACGGGATGTCGATGAGTCTATCAGCAAGCATCGCATTATGTAAAGCCTTAGATTGAGTGTCGTTGAACAAGTTGTAGTCTTGAAAATTTGGACGAGTTGATTCGAACAACCTAGAAATTGACGCGCACGGAACGTGCACGGGATTGAGGATGGCATGAGTATGAAACGCGAAAAGGATTGAGTAGGTGAAACTGAATCGAAGAAAAGTTAGGGTGTACGAATGAATGACTTGATCGAGGAAATTGATGTGAATCATATACGAAAAGTTAGCACGACGAGAAGATAGGGTGCATGAAAAAGTTGAATTTTGAAGTTACGCGAATGACTCTAAGGATTGGATTGAATGTTGCTCGATGATTTGAGTTAGCAAAGGAGTGATGTGAATTGAGGGAATACGTTGGTCGATGACTTAAGATAGAAGGGTAAACAATACGTGAATTTGGGTTTGAGGAAATTGATGTTGTGAACGATTCGAGGGATAATGATCGAACTTGAATTTGAATGTCGAGGAGATTATCCAGTCGGACAATAGCATCATTCGCACGACTCGAAATTCGTTGCCGAAATTCGTTGCAAAGGAAGATCCTCAGGTTACGCATATCATCGATGGTATTGAGGCGTATCAAAGATCGATATGCGATAACTCGGAGGTACTCGGATTCGAGGAATGACGGTCGTACAAGTGTTATCGTTCTGACGGATACTATACTTAGGATTTGATTGAGATGAATGTTGGATGAAAATGATCGTGTCTTGATGGTTACGTTGATAACCACAACGTCGATGATCTTGTCTTGCGCGAGCGCAACTCTAGCCTCGCACATGCGTCACGTCGAATTTGGGACGATCGTTCCGCGTGAGCGCTGACATGGTGATTCATGTCGCGGGAATGATCGAACTCGAAAAATCAGGACGCGGCAACTTTGATTGTCTCGACTTGTTGGTTTGATGCGAAGAAAAATTCGAGGATGTTTGGACTTGTGATTGATGAATGAAATAAACTTGAGAATTGAGTAGGTCCAATCCGCGCATCGAGAATGAATTAGTCTAAACACAAAACAAGAGTTACGTCCCGATGATGATGATTATCCCGCGGGAGCGTGCATGGTGATTCATGCCCACCGTGGATAATCTGAATCGCGTGAGATCGGAACGCAACATATTGTTAAGCTAGACGACCTCATGATCGAATACGTGAATTAGGATGAATGACTTAGGGAATATGAAATGTGAATTATGGTTTAGCGATGAATTGTGTCATACGTGCTTGACTTGGAAGGATTGATAAGCAGATTACGTCGAACGTGTTCGAAGAGATAGACTATGCGAAATTGCTTGATGAACGAGTGATATTGATATGTCAAGGAATTGGTTGAAACGTGAGTTATTGTAGGATAGCTTTGCTGAATGACTCGGACCCCGTGCGACGAATGTTGGTATGTGTATAGGGAATCGATGCTCGATGTTTAAAAATCGAAGTGATGCGAGCTTGAGTAGAAAACCCCGTACTATCAATTTGGTTTGACCTTAGGATGGGGTCAGTGTTGATATTGTTGTTTGGGAACTATAATTCCAATACTGATGGATGACCTTAGCCTAAAGACATAGCCTAGCGGTTAGGCAGACGTCCCAGCGCGAAGCGATAGGAATTGGAGAGGCACCACTCATGAGGCTCGGTTGACATGCACGTATATCAGGGACGCCTGAATAGGTGCACGATCCGACTCAAGTGGTGATGGCGGATTCTCTATCACAAGGCTTGGCTGAAATGCATGTATTTTAGTGACGCCTAGAATATGTGCACGATCCAACTAAGTGATACGTTGAATCGAGTGAGACTAGAGAAATGGAAAAGGGTTGAGGATTTTGAAATCGTGTTTCAAGGAAAAGATTGGTGGTAGTGCGATCATTAGATTGAGACGAACTTGAATGTTGGTCGATCGGATGGTTGGCCTAGAACTGAGTTGTCCGTGTGCGCGACGAGAGTAAGTTACCTAAGTTGAGATATAGTTGTTTGAGGTGAAAGATAACCCTAGCACGAGCGTGGCTCGGATTGAGGGAACGCATAGGAGTAGTGTGTGCGAGAGTCCTTGAATGTTGAATAAAGTGATAAGTCGATAAGTAAGTACTCAATTAGTTTTGAGGACAAAACTTTTTCTGAGTGGTGTATGATGTAGTGCCCCGTCCCGCTCAGTCAATCAGAGGAATCGAAACGCCAACGGCGTTCGGACTTAACCATGCAACGGCGACTCGAAGGCCCGTTCGATCAAGGCGACTCCTCGCTCAGGTGGGGTAGGTTCGGTGAACTTGCCTCATCTTAGCCTTCACATAATAAATCGAAAGTTTTCAAATGCACGAGTAGGCTTGATAATAAAAGAGACGAATCCACATAGCTGAGGGAATAATCCCAAGTCGAGTCGGATTGAGTTAGAATATGAAAAGGTCCAACGGTCGGCTTAGAGTTGGTGCACGGCGTGCTTTGTAAATGACACTCGATCCTTCACCCCGTGGCTTGGGAGAAGGAAAGTTGGTCTACGACTCAAACTATGAAATAGCCTAAGTCATAGGCGTCGCCCGCGTAAATGCTCGATAAAGCATGCACGCTTCCACGATGCAAGGCTTGGCATAGCCTTTGCTCGTCCCTCGGGTTAAGTTGTAGGCTTGAGTAAGTTAGGCAAAGTTATGCCGGTCGACCTAAGTCATTCCAAGTGTTGTCCCGCTCTTTCTGCGGTTGTCAAGTAAAATAGTCCCACGATCCCAAGGCCTGTCATATAAAGTGTGACTTGGGCGATAGCATCGCGTAGAACACGAGTTGGTTCAAGGTACGAGTCACAGTTGGTGAGGTGGAAAGTTAGCCATAGTCTGTCGACACGTGAGGAACACGTTATGTTCAAGTTAAGTGGGAAGACTATGCAATAGTCGTTTCCTGAGTTCAAACAATGTTAAGTCAGAGCGATGGTTAGTCGCCGAGAGTAATATGTCGGGACTGTAGGTCAGTCGCCGAGGCAACCCTGGTTTGGGCTCTGCAAGAGTAGTATGAAAAAAATGGAATAAGTAAATGAATCAATTTAATAACAAATCCCAATGATACCCTAATATATATATATATTCCTTATTAACATAACACGGTCGTTGGACTACTTGTCGACAATGGGTGTTTTTACCGTTTCTTCTGATCGGAAAGCCTGGGGCCAGGGAACCGATGCCGGCCATGGAGGAAACGGGTAATAGCCGAGCTGGGTAATAGACAATGGTATTTCGAGGACTTGCATCGGAGCTCGCTACTTGCGGTGCAAGGATCTCGTTTACCAGGCTATGTCCTGAATGGCTTATTAATGCCAGAGACCTGTGGGTAATACACCTAATATAAATTGTAATCAACTAACAAAGAAGGTGATAGTAAGTTTTGTGTAAACACGGCACGAGCGGTGTTGATAAGGTATGCGTGCACGACTTGCACCATGGTTTAAGAGCCTATGACTTGGCTATAGCAAGGACCCGTGCTTCGGCACGAGATGTGGCATCGAGTGTTAGGTCCTCGACATAGAGTTGTCTAAGTAAGTATTGAGTTGTTTCGAGTTAAGTCAAAAGGGCCGTAAGGCAAGTTTGGTGAAGTTACGTTGAGTTGCTGGGCACGACCTCGAAATATGAGGCACGGCCGCGCTGTCACAACACGAGTATAGGCAAGACTAAGCTGCGAGGTACTGCCTCAAAGAGGTAGCGCGGTTACATGGGAATTGGACACTACCGTGTAGTTGCGTCTCTGATTATTGGCCGAAAGGCAAGCACGACTTGATAGGTTAATGTTGTTAGGTTGACGTTGTTGTTGCAAGCACGGGATGATCTTCAGACACAAATATGCCAAGGCGTCTGTCATAAAACTGATCCTAAGACAAGAGTAGAAAGACAATCAAAAGGGTTATGTTGTACAAAGTAAATGAACGTGTCGATTTTCATGAGTGGGCGAGGAGCTCATTCCACCAGTACAGTTGAGTACTGACACCCACATAGTTTTCATGTGCAGGCACAGGTAGAAGCTCGTGGTGCGGAGCTCGCTTGGATGCGTCGAGGCATGGAGTTCCTTGGCGATTCGAAGCGTGCGGCCGCGTGGAGTCAAGACTTATACGGGACATAATGTATGAACGTCGCCTTCCGAAGCATCCGCTGGTTCAAGACTTGTATTGAGAGATGAGAGAGAGCTGAGTGACTTGTAATGTGAGAAGAGTGAGCTTGAGTGACTTGTAATCTTGGCCTTGCGCCCCATTGTAATCATTGTTTCAATATCAATAAAGAGCATCTTTTGGATGATTTGTGTTTGTTCTAAATTTCCGCTGCTATTATTCAATGTTTCTGCTTGGGACTTCTGTGCGACGACCCCGTCGCAGCCGCTGTAATCGGCCGTTATGGAACCCGTCTTGCACGAGCGCAATCTAAGCTCGTACGACATCATGCCTTAGCAAGGGCGATCGCTCCTACGGAAGCGGGGCGTGACAGGTGCAATAGGTTCGTGCTGGGATCACTCAGATCAACAGGAGGATACCCAACCGCGATTTAATTAAGACATAAATATTCAAGTAGCTCACTTCGAGCCTTAGGACAACTAATCAAATGATGGACAGTACCAAAAGCTGCAGTAGGAGCGGTCTTTATTTTTTTAGTTGAATATTGCATCAGGTTCAAATTGAATATGGTGCTTACTTGTGGTCTTGAATTTCTTAATTGTTTCAATTGGATTATAAAGTCACTTGCGTACCCACATTTATCCTATACTATGAATCTACTTTAACAATGGCCATTGGTACTGGGTACTTATCATGTATTTGTAATGCTCAGCTACACCTTGTTAAGTTTCAGCTACATCTACAATTCCATCACTTCAATAAAGAGTTGGTATGGCTCCACAAGGCACAATACAATATAATATATATAAAAAAAAGAAAAATCAAAATTTAGGGGGCACAGTCGTAGCCCCTCAGGATGAGCTGGTTGAGGCTTTGGTATAGGGAGGGGAGGTCAAAGACAGCCTCGTTATTCTAAAAAATTGTTGTTAGAGTCATCTTGTGGATGGGTAAGGGGTGGGTGGGTGGGTGAGGGTGGGGGTGGAAGTATGGGCTGTAAGGCTTGATAGATGGGTAGAGTGAATGATTTTAAGATTGTTGCATGAATGGTAGAATGAAAAAAGTTATTATACTTGTGGCATGTCAAATTTGTCATATCATGTCTGGGTGTCCATCTATATGCTTCCTGAATAAAAATGGGTATAAATGTCCCGAATCCATGGATCACAGGAATTCATATGAAGTATGAAATGTTTGGTTGTTATGCATTTTTTTTACTTCAAATTTCAGTTTCAGATGTTTCCTTCTTAATATTTAACACAGAACCAAACTCAAGAATCTAAAACGTTTATAATACTACTTTGTTTAATAGCAAAGCTCAAACTTGGTTCACAAATCTAGGGGTTGAATATATAGACTAACAGCCCACTAACATGGAGTAACATACCCAGCCTAACAATCCCATACATGCATTTATGTTATTTGGATTCTGCTCTCCTCTTCGATCCAGAAAAATCAATTGAGCTGGCTGGATCATGTTGATTTAAGCCTTCAACTACATCCCCACAGAATGGGGAAGACAAGTGACAGGACTTTGTATTTCATCACATGAGAAGAAATAAGAGAAGTCTCACTTGTGCTTACTAGTAATTGATTTCACTGTAATCAAATGCTTAAGGCAATCAATTGTTGAGGCGGTCTCGTTTGGTTTGATAATTAACAATTGAGTTATATTACTGTATTTGATCTATTTATTGAGCGAGCATGTTAAGGTTATATTGGTGGAGTTATGAAGAATTGCTAAATATTAATTTTGGAAAAGAGTTCATTTACAAGGAGATGCAATATATTATTCCTTGACATGAATTTCTGTCCTCAACGAATCATGTGATCCAATCTTGATTGATTATCATCAAATCCGTAGTAGTGATCTGAGTAGGTGTAATAGTTCCAGTTTCATATGTATATAAAATTTCTCGTATATGACATCATATTTTTTTATTTGATTATATATATATATTATGTATATATATTTGATTATATATATATATATATATATATATATATATATATATATATATATATATCGAATGACCTATAGCTCAAGTGGCTAGTGTGGAGGCATAAGACCGAGTGTGCGACAAATCTCAGTGGGAGAATAATTACCTTCTTCAATATATATATATATATATATATATATATATATATATATATATATATATATATTTTGGAAAAGGGTAAATTTTATTCCAAAGAAACACAGTGATCGTACAACATACAATCGAAGTGGGAAATCCCACTCATCAAGACCTCATAACATTTACATCAAATTCGATGTTATGAAGCAAGCCCACAAGAGGTGTAACCAGTCCCTCGAATATCCGACGGTTTCGCTCCCGCCAGACATGCCAAACCGAGGCAGCCAGACGAACCCTAGCAGTCCGGAACCAGTCCTCCCCTCGACCTCTACTATCTCGGATCACCGTAATGATGTCCCCAGTACTCTTCCCGGAATCACAACCTCCTAAAATTCTACTTTGCTCCTTCCAGATCTGCCAAGTCAGGACACACTCGAAGAAGATGTGGCTGATAGATTCTAGCTCCACCCCGCACAGCACACACTTGGGATCCGGAACCGGCACTCCGAAAGAACACAGCCGATCTCGAGTAAGCAGGCGACCCAATAGGAGCTTGTAAAGACAGAGCTGCAACTTCCTTGCCAGGCCCTTGCACCAAACAAAATCGTAGTCAGGACTCTGAGGGGAAGTGCGCCTGATGAGATTGTAGCAACTCTTGAATTGGAATTCCCCAGTACCCGGGGACGCACCCGCCGGCTCCCAAATCCACCGATCTGCAGGCAAGTCCGGATCAATGGCAACAGTGCTAATGATCTCTCCCAGCTCCATGGTAAATCGATAGGACTCCGGCCTCCACTCGCCGTCACGAATGATCCGACTACACGTCAGTCCCCGCCTGTCCTCCCGGTGAGTCTGAGCCCCTCTGATGTCCAATAACGAGCACCGATCTATCCAGGGATCTCGCCAGAGGTCCGTTCCAGCCCCATCCTTCATGACCTTCCTGATAGCAGACTTGAGAATCCCCCTGTGTCTCAGGACAGTCTTGAACGTGACGGAATGATTGTTGTCAGACGTACACGTCCAAAAGTTGCCCTGCTTCACATATCTGCTATGCATCCAGGCAGCCCAGAGAGACCCCCCCTTTAGGAATTTCCATGCCAGCTTAAGCGCGGAGGCCTCCCGAATCTCCAGCAGAGGCCGAAGCCCCACTCCTCCCTCCTTCCTGGGACGCAGAGCTGATCCCAAGAGATCGCATGCAAACCCCCCCTCCAGATAAAATCGGCACAAATCCGATCCACTTTCCTAACAGTAGCGACAGGGAGGAGGATAGATTGTAGCCAGAAGTGAGCAACAGCTGTAATCACTGACCGAACCAGCTCAATGCGACCTCCAAAAGACAATCCCGAGGCTTGCCAACCTTCCACCCTCCTCTGGACGTACTCCACCAAACTATGGCAATCATGATCCCGGGCATAGTTGACCGTGAGGGGTACTCCTAAATAGCGCACCGGAAGATCACTCCTCTCGATACCCAGCACATAAGCCCGCTCCTCCTTCTGGGGGCATAAGGAGCTGAAGTACACCCGGCTCTTCTCCCTGTTCAGCTGAAGTCCCGATAAGGAATGCAACTCTTCTATAATCTCTGCAAGCGTCTGCATACCCTCCATCGAAGGCCGGAGAAACACCAAGAGATCATCAGCATAGATGAGGTGGGTGACAGGGGGATCCACCCTCCGGAAAAGTAGAACCAGCCTCCCTCGGTGTGCTGCTAAATCCATCAGGCAAGTGAAATATTCCATAACAATCGTGAACAGGTAAGGGGACATGGGGTCGCCTTGCCGAAGCCCACGATTACTCTGGAAATACCCGTAGGGGATGTCCTGTATGAGGACCGAGAAAGTGAGGGTCGTGATACACTCCCGTATCAGGTCTACCCAATGGTTCCCAAAACCCATGGCAGTCATCAGATGGCAAAGGAAGTCGCGGTTGACTATGTCATACGCCTTCCGCAGATCCAGTTTCACGCAAGCCTTCTCATCTCCAGGTTTGTTAAAACCTCTCACCATCTCATGAGCCAGGAGGCTGTGCTCGGCAATCGATCTCCCCTTGATAAATGCAGCCTGGTTCGGGGATATCAAGCCCTGCATGATCCCCTCCATACGCCGGCACATAAGGTGCGTAATTATCTTATAAAGATAATTACAGCACGCAATAGGTCTGAAGTCCGCCAGCGCTATTGCTCCCTCCTTCTTAGGCACCAAGGTCAGGAAGGTGTGATTCAGCGCTTTTAGCAGCTTACCGTTGGTGAAGAATTCCTGAACCACCTCCAAGACCTGGTGTTTCAGAGTATCCCAGTGGCGTTTGTAAAAACCACTGCTAAAACCATCCGGGCCTGGAGCCTTGTTGGGATCCGCCAGCTTGACAATAGCTTCTACCTCCTCCAATGTAACGGGCGCAAGAAGAATACTATTCCCGTATGGAGTCACCAATCTCTTCGTAATGATCTCTGGGAATACAGACAAGTAGTCAGTCTGGAAATACAACTCAGAGTAGTACCTGACCGCCTCGCCCTGAATCGCAGCCGGCTCTCCCACAAGATTGCCATCCACATCCAGAAGCCGGGAGATGTGATTCCTATGCTGCCTGGTCCGGATGACATCATAGAAGAACTTGGAGCACCGGTCGCCGTCTTTGAGCCAGGAGCATTTGGCCCGCTGAGCCGTGCTGATCTCCTTCTGCAACCGCAAGATGTTGACTTTATCAATCAGCTCCTTCTCTCTAGCCGCCAAGTCCCCATTTAGCATGTCAGCCTGCATGTCTTCCTGGATGGCTCGCAACTCCACCTCCTTATCTTCTAAGGAGGTCTTCAGCAACCCCTTCACCCAACTCCGAAGAGCCTGCTTCGTGGCCTTGAGACGACGAACCAATCGGAACTGGGCCGTCCCCTGCTGACCACTATCAAGCCCCTCTGTGATAGCCTCCAGGTAGCCCTCAGAGAGGTACCAACTGTTGTTATATCTAAAAGGACGGGCCTTCCCAGGAGTCCGACAAGTGAATCCAACCCGAATGGGGGAATGGTTACTCGTCCCAGCAGCCAAACCCTCCGCCGAAGTGTTAGGAAAATGACGGAACCATTCCCCATTACCCAGAGCTCTATCAAGCTGGCATGCAACCCTATTCCGAATAGCTTTGTTATGCCAAGTCCAGATGAAGCCCGAGCGAGAAAGACCCTGGAGCCCTGCATGAAGGAGACATCTCTGAAAATCATATAGGATAGGATCTAGAACTGGTCTACCTCCCACCTCCCCACGGTGAAGAAGGGCATTGAAGTTCCCGATCAACAGGAGAGGAAGAGATGCCGAATCAGCTGCAGCTGCGACCCGGGAGATGTCACTCCAAAGGGATTCCCTCCTCCGTCTATCGTTATGGTCGTAGACTGCCCCCAATAAAAACTGGAAGCCTCCCTTGTTGGAGAAGGAAATAGCAATCAACTGCTCCGTCATCACAATCAGATCTCCATTCCAGCTCTTCGAGTTCTATCGAACCCAGATTCTGGCCATGTCACACAGAGCCAGGTTATGTAGTTGGGCCCAATGAGCTGGGGTCCTACGAGCAAGAGTCTTGTCACCCTTAATCTTCGTTTCTAACAGAATAGAGATGTCACATTTCTCTCTGTGCAACACCCCACAGATCTCTCTCCACCTACCAAGCGAACACGCCCCCCTCACGTTCCAGGCTATAATAGCCATTAATTTAATTAGAGGAAGGGTCCCCTGACAAAACACCCGGATTGGTACCTGGGGAAGGTGCCGCATCCGTCACTACAAGATCCTCCTCCATCCCAGACGGGACGGACTGCCGTGGGGTGTCCTGAGAGAGAACCAAAGCCCAGGAAGGATTGTCAACACACACCGCCTCCTCTCTGTCAGAAGTATGCATCCCCTCCCTGGAGGAGCTGTCACTCAGCGGTCCGACAGCACGTCTCTTCCTGCAGTAAACCTGCCCCCCAGCCGAACCTCCACCCCCTCGCACCTCGATCCCCGACGCCGCCATGCCCCTCGTAACAATGCTACTCTGTCCCTGGGGAGTAGGCAACGCCCCACTCGTGGAAGCCAGCTGGGTAGATACAACGAGGCACGTCCCGCCCTCACTCACCGGAAGCGTATCTTCGCCCACCAAGGCCTCCTCTCCGCTGTCAACTCTAATATCCATATCACAGGGAGAGTCTAGAGTCTCACCCTGTGGGATAGAAGGCTCCACATGATGTCCGGCCGCCGAGCATGCACTGGCCAGGTGTCCGAAATAAGAACACCGTGAACAGGTAGGGGGGACCCATTCATATTCTACCTTCTGGGTAAGTACCTCTCCAGACGGAATCTCGTACTCCAGCACCGCCGGTAACTCCCTCCCAGCATGGATCTCCACAAAAATCCTGGCGTACATCAACCTCGACCGAAAAGCAGTGGCTTCGTCAGCCTTGATCGGGGTACCTACCAAGCTCGCCAGTCGCATCAGTAAAGGAATGCTCCAAAACCGGACAGGGAACTCAGGGAAGCGAATCCAAACAGGGATGGCATTCAGTACTTCCCGCTCACAGCGAAGCTCCGGAGTCCACTCCTTAAGAATGATAAGCCGGTCGTCAAACGTCCAGGGGCCGCCTTGAAGGATCCTAGCGACATCCTCCGCGAGACCGAACTTCACATAGTAGAAGCCGTTCTCGCGGGCAAAGAACTCTACGCTCCCCTTAGGCTGCCAGACATGCGCCGCGTACCCCCGAATCTGTCCGTAGAAAGGCTTGTTGCCTAGGACATAAAGGACAAGGGTGTTCTCCCAGTATGCGGACACCTTCTCAATCTCCTCCGCGGGGAACGAGGCCCGGAAACCCCTCCCTGCCTTGATCGGCGGAACATACTCCATCGATGTGGGGTTTTTCGGCCCCACAGGTTTGCAGATGTCTGCCCAGGATCTTCCAACCGGCCGAGTAGTCGTCCCATGTGGCCGGGGTGTAACCTCCGGCCTGGGAGGAGCAGATCTCAGCACAGCGGGATCCCCCACCTTAACCTTCCCTTTGTCTGCCGCAGTCGCCTTTGGCCGCCAGCCCACCGATCCCCCCGCGGACCCCACCGGGCCACGAGCCAAGGACCTCGCCCCTGATCCGATCTGACGACCGTCATCCGGATGCCGATCCCGAACATGTCCCTTACCACCTCCTGCCCTCCCCCCTGTCTTCGCCGTTCGACGCCGCGACACAGTAGTCCACCCTCCTCCATCCTTCTGATTCCCCTGCGAACTAAGGCCAGCGCCGAATTCGAAAACCGGAGGGCTTGGAATTGAATCCGCGCCACTCCCGATAGGGGAACTCGCTACAGTCACCACCCGAGGGGGGTCGCCTCCGCCTACCATGGCTCCGGGGGGTCCGCCCGACCCCCCCGCACTCGATCCAGCCCCCCCACCGCCGCCAACCGGGGGGCTGCCGCCAGCAACCGCGTCGGGGGGTCCGCCTGACCCCCCCACAGAGGATCCCGCCCCCCCTGACCTCCTGCGTGGACGTCAGTGGCGTCCGCTCGTCGGGGGGATCCGGCTGTCCCTCCCGCAGTAAGTCCCGCCCCTCTCCCGTGGCCTGGGGGGGCGCTGCCGCTGGCCTGGGGGGGCTGCCCAGCCCCCCCTTCTTTCCGCCCTTCCTCCCCCCGCCGGCAATGGGGGGAGCCCTAACCCTAGAGTCGCCAAGCCGCTGCTGCATCTTCGTTTCAATTTATATATATATATATATATATATATATATATATATATATATATATATATATATATTGGAATAAGGGTAAATTTTATTTCTCGCACACAGCGGTAAAGGTATTACAATACACTAAAATCACAACTTCTCATGCCCCAATTTTAATGTTATGGAGCCATTACTGATATATCGAATTCTATGTTATGTAAAATTCCAATAGAAGGGGTAGTCAGGCCTTCAAAAATTCGTCTGTTTTGCTCCTTCCAGATATGCCAAACTGAAGATGCGAGACGGACTCTTGCTCTTATGGCCCACCCTGGATCCCTGCCTCCGTGATCCCGGATCCAGCTAAAAATGCTCCTGATGTCTCTATCCATACCAGCTCCCCCTCTCAACTGCATGCACTGCTCAGCCCAAATGTGCCAGGACGTCGGACATTCAAAGAAGAGATGCCCCATAAATTCGTCCACACCATTACATAGCACACACTTGGCATCTGGGATCTGCATCCCAAACCTGAGAAGTCTGTCTCTCGTCATCAATCTGCCCTGCAGAAGTTTGTAGGCACACAGTTGCATTTTTCGGGCAATCCCCTTACCCCAAATGAAGTCCACCTCCTCAGCCCGGTCGTGGTGAGTCCGTACCAGGTCATAGCAGCTACGAAAGCAGAATAGTCCTGACCCTCCACCCGAACCTAGGCCGGCCCAGCTCCAGGAGTCCTCATGCTGGCTATCGTCAATAGTAATCTGGCGTATCTCCTCGGCTAGCGGAGCTGTATAAGGATATCCTTCTGGCCTCCATATCCCATCTCTGATGATCTGGCTGCATGTGAGCCCCCTGCCCGCCTCTCTGTCCAGCTGTCCTCCCAAAATCTCCAGCAGGGATCTGGAACCCAACCAAGGATCAAGCCAGAGATCAGTGGTCTTCCCATCTTTCATGTTCCTGCAGATAGTGGTCTGAAGAACCGGCATACACCTCAGAATGGCCTTAAAAGTGACCGAAAAATTATTGTCTATCCTGCAGGCCCAAAAGTTTGTCCGCCTTAGATATCTGTTCGCCATCCACTCTGCCCAAAGCGACCCCCCTGATGTATCTCCAGGTCATCTTCACACCAGCTGCCTTCCTAACCGCACGTAGAGGCCGCAGCCCCACTCCACCTTCCTCCCGATGACGACATAGCTGGTCCCAAGCGATCGCATGAATCCCTCCCCTCCAAATGAAGTCAGCACAGATAGACTCCACTTTCCGAATAGTGGCCGTGGGAATCTGGATAGACTGAAGCCAGAACATCGTGATGCCAGCAATAACCGATCTCACCAACTCAATCCGTCCGCCAAATGATAGACCCGCAGCCTGCCAGCCTTCCACTCTCCTCTGAGCAAAATCCACCAAGCTGTGACAATCCTGCTCTCTGGCGTAGTTGACCGTCAGTGGAACCCCCAAGTATTTCACTGGAAGCTCGCCTTTCTCCACTCCCAGAGCGAAAGCTCTCTCCTCCTTTAGCGTGCACCGGGAACTGAAGTAGACTCTGCTCTTCTCCCTATTTAACTGCAGTCCAGATAACCTTCCAAACTCCTCCATAATGTCTGAGAGCGCACTCATGCCCCGCATGGATGGCTGTAGTAGCACCAATAAGTCGTCAGCATAAATCAGATGTGATACCACCGGTCTCACCAACCTGAAAAGGGGGACGATCCTCTTGCTATGCACCGCCGTGTCAATCATGCATGTGAAATACTCCATCACCAAGGTAAACAAGTACGGTGAGAGAGGGTCACCCTGCCTCAACCCCCTGTTGCTCCTAAAGTAGCCATGTGGAGTGCCCTGGATGAGGACTGAAAAAGTAGGGGAGCAAATGCACTCCCTCACCCTCGCAACCCACCTCTCGTCGAACCCTATGGCGAGCATCAAGTGACATAGGAAGTCCCGGTTGACCGTGTCATAGGCTTTCCGCAGGTCTAGCTTCACACAAGCCTTTATCCCTCCAGGTTTGCTGAACTCTCGCACCATCTCATGTGCAAGTAGACTGTGCCCCGCTGTCGATCGGCCCTTGATGAAAGCTGCCTGATTCTGGGACACCAATCCCTGCATAATCCCCTCCATGCGCCTGCACATAAGATGAGTAATGATCCTATACAGAAAGTTACAACAAGCAATGGGTCTAAAGTCTGCTAGAGAGGTCGCGCCCTCCTTCTTAGGAACCAGCGTCAAGAAAGTGTGGTTCATCTCCTTCAGAAGCCTGCCCTCCGCGAAAAACTCCTGAACCGCCTCCAGAACAGGGAACTTAAGCACACCCCAGTGTCGCTTAAAGAACCCTGAAGAGAAGCCATCAGGCCCAGGTGCTTTGTTTGGATTTGCCTTCATCACAATGTCTTCCACCTCCTCCAATCTCACAAGGGCCAATAGCAGGCTGTTTCCATGGTGCGTCACCAGCCTCTTCGTAACAAGGGCTGGGAACGTACTACCGTCTGCTGGTATAAGTCAGAATAAAATCTGACAGCCTCCTCCTGAATCTCCATCGGGTCCCCTACCAGACGTCCCTCGCCATTCAGAAGCCTGGGAATGCTGTTCCGGTGCTGACGGGTGCGGATCACATCATAGAAAAATTTGGTGCAGCGGTCTCCATCTTTGAGCCAGGTACATTTTGCCCTCTGTGCCGCACTAATCTCCTCATGCAGTCTCATAATGCTGACCTCCTCAATCAGGGTCTTCTTCCTAGCCGCCAACTCCCCGCTCAGAATGTCGGCTTGTAGAGCCACCTGAATGTCCCCAAGCTCGCCGTCCTTTTCCGCCAGAGAAGACCGCGGTCGCTTCTTCACCCAACCCCTGAGCGCTCTCTTGATCTGTTTGAGTTTATGTACCATGCGGAACTGAGCCATGCCTTCCCGAAAGTGCTGCATCTCCCCCGTAACCACCTCATATCCAGCTGACAGGTACCAGCTATTGTTGTACCGAAACGGCCTCGACAGCATAGTAGGTCTCTCACAGAGGCCAACCCGGATAGGAGAGTGGTCGCTAGTCCCAGCCGCAAGTCCTTCCGCCATCGAATTAGGGAAGCACCGGAACCATTCACTATTGCCCAGGGCCCGATCCAACTGACATGCAATCCGATTATGTGTTGCCTTGTTGTGCCAGGTCCAGATATGGCCCGCTCTCTCCAGCCCCCTCATCCCAGACATAAGCAGACATCTCTGGAAGTCATATAAGATCGAATCCGGAACATGACGACCTCCCACCTTCTCTTGGCGAAGCAGCATAGCATTGAAGTCCTCCATGATAAGCAGAGGAAGATGCATGTGGTCCGCCATATGACCCAGGTGCACTATGTCCTCCCACAAGGACTCGCGGAGTCTCCGATCATTGTGCCCGTATACGGCACCCAGGATGACGCAAAATCTACCTTTGTTCTCAAAAGAAATGCCAATAAGTTGTTCCGACTTTTGGATCTGCACCCCCTCCCAGCTATCTCAGTTCCACCTAACCCAGATCCTTGCCATATCGCAAAGATCTAAGTTGTGAATGTGGTCCCAGTTTGCCGGAGTCCGACGCGACAGCATCGCGGCCCCTCTGATCTTCTTCTCCAACAAAATAGCTATGTCACACGCCTCTCTCCTCAGAACTCCTCCAATCTCTCTCCAGCGTCCAATGGAACACCCTCCTAATGTTCCAGGCTATAACCGACATTAATTAATAAATGAGGGATCCCCCTGAACCTCGTCTGGATCGACACTCGAGGGAGGTGTCTCATCCGTCTGATCAATGTCTGCGTCCACCATGGAGGAAGGAGCAAGGTGTACCTGAATCCTGCTAATGGTAAGGACCCAGTCAGGATTGGCCTCAGTCTGGTCGTCCAGATCTCCCGTCTGGGGGATATCCTCCCGCGTGGCCGGAGCATGTCTTTTCCTGCTGCTGTATACCATGATCGCCGGTGGGGCTTCCATCACCTTCTGACTGCTGCCAGCCACGCTCATGCCCCTGGTCACCATGTTCCTCTGTGGCCTGAAAGTGACCAACGCGCCCTGCATACTCTCCTGTCTCTGCGTGGATCATGTCTCCAGCCTCCTGTCGACCTCCATCACCGTGTCCTCCTCCATATGTCTGCCTGTCGACGTCTCCCCAGGTAAGTGGCTGGGAGTCGCCTCTGTCCCGGATACCTCTGTCTGAGCCGCCGGTGGCCTAACGGCCTCCTTCCCCTTATACTTGCAAGCACTAGTAGCGTGCCCAAAGCACTCACAGTAGGAGCACATGGGGGGAACCCAATCGTACTCCACCGACTGTGTCAGAATCTCCCCGAACGGTACCTGATATTCCAGCATACTCGGCAATTCCGAGCCCACCTTGATCTCCACAAAGACCCTGGCATACATCAGTCTGGTGCGGAAAGCAGTAGCCTCATTCGCCTTGATCGGTTTTTCCACTAGGCTGGCGAGTCTCATGAGGAGCGAGATGCTCCAATACTTCACTGGGAACTCTGGGAATCAGATCCATATGGGAATAGCATTCAGCACCTCCTTCTCACATTTCAGCTCCGGCGTCCACTCCTTCAATATGATGAGCCTCCCATCAAATGACCAGGGCCCTCCCTGCAAAATTCTGATCACATCCTCCGCTAGCCCGAATTTAACATAGTAAAACCCGTTCTCCCGGGAGAAGAATTCTATGCTGCCCTTAGGTCTCCAGACTCTCTCCGCATATCCTCGAATTTGGCCATAGAATGGCTTGTTTCCTAACACATACAACACCAATGTGTTCTTCCAGAAGTCTGTAACCTCCGCTATTTCCTCTGCGGGGAAGTACGCCCTGAGCCCTCTTCCGACCGTCATCGGTGTAACAAATTCCATCGACAACGGGCTCTTCGTCTCCACTGGCGTGCATATCTCCTTCCAGGACCGAGGCCTCTGCTCCTTTGTGTGAATCCTGGTTGGAGGGCTCGTAGGTCCCGGGCCTTGTCTACCGGCATCAACAGCAATGCCCTTTGCCTTCTCTGCCGCCGTCGCCTTTGGCCGCCATCCCGATACTGTGCGCACCGTACCTCCCCCTCGGCGACAGAGATCCACTGTGCCCATCGATGGGCGATTCCCATAATTCCCAGGTCCCGCCCGACCCAAGACTTGAGTCTGGACCCCTCGTTGCCCTCCTGCCCGTCGTCTCACCACCGTCTGCCAGCATGCATCTCGTCCTGTCTATCCCCGGCTCAAATCCCGAACCGAACTCGAAAACCTGGACCGTAGACCCCGACCCTCTCCCGCCTGGGGGGATCCCACCTTCCGCACCTGACCCCCCCTCCTGGGAAGGTACCACCACCACCTGCGCCCGACCCCCCCCCCCCCCCCCCCCGCCTGGGGGGACCCAACACTTGCGCTCGGCCCTCCCCCGCCTGGGGGGGTCCCACCCGCGCCCGACCCCGACCCGCCGGAGGGGGCCCTCCTCCCGCGCCCGACCCCCCCTCCTGGGAGGGTCCCACCAGTCCCGCCCGACCCCACCCCGCCTGGGGGGTCCCATTGCCGCCGCTGTCGCCTGTCAGGAAGGGCCACCCGCCCCCCTTCCCTCCGGTCCGCCTCCTCCCCCCCTCGAGTGGATCTGGGGGGCGAGGGGGAGGCGTAGTAGCCGCCATAGGAGAAACCCTAGCAGAGCTCTTCATCATTTAAGTTATATATATATATATATAGGATCGGGATCGGGATCCCCGCTCTTAAACATTCCCGCATATTCTCCGAAATAGCAGTCGTTGGATTGTCTTTTTTACCGTTCAAATTAGATCATTAAAATATCCAATTTCTCGCGAGATTTTGATCTAATCTAAACAGTCAAAAATTATAACCGACGGCTGCTATTTCGAAGAACATGCATGGGTGCTTAAGATTTTGAAGAACATGTAGGTCGCGTAACCTGGACGCATGTGACGTACTCAGCTCGTCGTCTTTCGGGAGCGAAGCGTGACACTAGGACCACATTGTTTGAATCTTTTGTTATTGTTTAATATATTTTGTCTTGATTTGACTACTACTAAATATTGTTTATGTATATATATGATCTTATCTATTATAGAAAATGAATATACATGTTGAACTCATTCTCTACTTGCTTCCATGTGTGTTATGCTCTCACGTGGTAACAAAACATGATTAATAGAACGGTGGGGTACATGAATGCATTCACAAGCAAACCATATTCCAGGAGAATTGCTCCTCCAGCCACCCACTAACATGAGCCACACGAGAGTGGTTTTCATGTGTGTTTTGCTTCTCATGCATAGAGCAACAGAAGCTTTAGCCATTAATCAGTCGCTAAGTGTCAAACACCGGCTCTTCACGTGAAACAATTAGAGTTCTCTTTTCACCGCTTTGAAAAGATTTGAGGATAGGTGCTTCCTTAATTAAGGATAGAACTACGGTTTGTTCCGAAGGAATATCTCTCTCTAATCTCCATAAATATAGGAGATTTTAGGTTTTGTTTTTCTCACTCTCTCGGCAACAACAACAACAAAAATTCCACCGGAACATAAACCAAGAAGGAAGCATATCTGTGTCTCTCCTCCATCTCTTAAGAAGAAAGCTCCACCAAACCAAGAGGGTAGAGATCTCCATCAGCCTAGTACTTCTTCCTCAAACACAAGCATATTCAAGAAGAAGACAGGAGAACATTGAAGGCCCAAGATCTTTGAAGACGAAGCTTCTGCATCATGCTTTTCATCTCCATCATGCTTTTCATCTCCATCATCAACGAAAAGTGATATTAGGGAATCTAGCTTAATTTTCTTTCATTTTTATTGAACATTGGGTTGATGTTAACTTACTTTTTGTAAGGGTTTGTAACCCAAAGGTTTTTTTTTCTTCTGAAAATTGCTGAAATACCAACTTTTGGGATGGGTGTTTATGAAAAACCCATCCGCATGATGGGTTTTATGAAATATCAAAAATTATGTATTTTCACGTTAAATATTCCAAGATTCCCTTTAGATGTTCTGTATTTACAAAATTTTCATTTTGATAATACCATAATTACCCCTTCGCACAAATTTGGTCATATATATGTATTTGAATTCACAAACTCAGATTTGGATTGCGATTTTCGTCTTCTTCTTCTTCACGAGCGATCTGAATTTTATTGCTCTCATCTTCAGCAGAGATCCCAAAGATCCTTCGTAGTTCACTGTGCTTTTCTTCAGTCGAACTCCGATCATCGCTCATCATCATTATCATCATCATCTTCTGGAGAGATTTGAAGTTTTCTGACGATTAGGTCACTGTGCTCGGTTGTTTGCACTGATATAAAACAAACAACAATGAAAAGTATGATATCAATCAATATATACTTTTTTTAAAAAAAGAAAAAAAAGATCATTCTCCGTGATCTTAACACGGAGAATGGCCATTCTCCGTGATTTTAACACAAGAAATGGTCATTCTCCTGCATTCTAACACGGGAAATGTCTATTCTACGCGATTCTCCGTGATTTTAACACGGGGAATGACAATTCTCCTGCATTCTAACACGGGAAATGATCATTCTATGTGATTTTACAACGGAGAATGGCCATTCTCCATGATTTTAACACGGAGAATGACTATTCTCCGTGATTTTACAATTTTCCGTGATTTTACAACGGGAAATAGCCATTCTCCTGCATTTTAACACGGAGAATGGCCATTCTTCGTGATTTTAACACGAAGAATGACAATTCTCCCATTCTCCGTGATTTTAACACGAAAAATGACCATTCTCCATGATTAACACAGGGAATGGCCATTCTCCGTCATTTTAACACGAAGAATGGCAATTCTCAGTCAATTTAACAAGGAGAATGGCAATTCTCCGTGATTTTAACACGAAGAATGACTATTCTCCTGCATTTTAACACGGAAAATGGCTATTCTCCGTCATTTAACACGGAGAATGACTATTCTTCGTGATTTTAACACGGAGAATGACCATTCTCTGTTATTTAACACGGAGAATGACTATTCTCCGTAATTTTAACACAGGGAATGACCATTCTCCGTCATTTTAATACGAAAAAATGCCATTCTCCATCATTTTAACACGAAGAATGGCAATTCTCCGTGGATTGTCACTGACGAGTTTTTGAAGTAAGGTTTGAAGATTTTGGAGGAGAAAATCTAGATTCGAAAGTGAGCAGCGTATGGAAGAAGAGGAAGAATCGAAACATTTTTTTTAAGAGTAGATTTCGTGGGTGTTTTCAATAAATTAGAAGGACAAAAAGGTCATTTCGCACCATTTTATATATTTTTCGCTAATTCTGGACACGCGATAAAATGTTATCTTGCGGTGGGGTTTTCATAAAATTTTTGCGGTTTTTGGACATTTGATAAATTTTCCCTTTTTTTTGGGCATCAATATAGGGTTCAAGTCGATGCGGACTAGTCTACTTGTTAGGCCTAGGGTGTCTTAGGATAGTTGGTACTGAACTTGGAAGGCAACGATACGGGGTTATATCGGGTCCATATTATAGTGGTTAAGCCTCCTTCAATAAGGGATGAAGTGGGGGTGGATGCAAGCATGGGCCGAACCAACTAAAATCCTGGTCTTCTCTTTCTAGATCGGTTTGTGCTTGTTTACTGCTTTTTTATTAGTGCATGTGACGATCATCACTATTCCGCTGCACAACTCGCAGATCAAATTAGTAATTGCATGAAAAGTGTGTAAACTCTATTCACCCCCCTCTAGGGTGAGTCTCACAATCAAACATAACTAGAAAATCAATTTAGGCTAACTGCACATTCCACAAGTATCAATTAACCAATAAGTTGAAATCCTAAATGTCTAGTACTTAGTAATTTTGCTTTGAAGTTTCTATTATGTCCCACAACAATTTGCAAAATTCATCTTGGACTATTTTATGTAGAACTAATATGGGGGTGTCTAATTCTCTAACTACCATTGAACCTATGAAAAATTAGAAACAGAAGGAAGAACTAGAAGTTCTAAAAGTTCATGCATCTGTTACATTGCGTGCCAATCCAAATATGCATGGAGAGTTTCTCTTGCAAGAGAACATAATAAACCTACGTACCTACAGCATACAACGGTGTCTTTGTATCCTTGAACCCACGAAACGTGCCTTGAGCTGCAAGTGCTATAACTACTGCCGGAGCACCGTATGCTCGCAGAGTAAGAAATTCCTCAGCGGGTACACGAATAGGCGAATCCTGTGTAGAGCACAAGTGTAAGCATCTAAGAATACAATATCAAAACAATTATCTTGTATGTGGAATAATATCTAATACATGTTCATTAAGCAGACCTCCAACCAAAAAGAATAATGACCAATAGTTAGTGACAAAAAATGTATACACAAGGGATTACCCAAGACTTCTGGCTCACATACACCAGGAAGTAGTACTTCCCCTTCAAGTGCAAAAAAGTACCGATGCCTTCAAGAATTTTTTTTTTCTAGCATTTACATCTCACTTGCATAGAGAAGGATTCGGATACGGACGCATTTTAGAAAATTTAAGATAGGGGTAGGGTATGGATAGGCTATATACGCACATTAGAACGCATCTTATACATATTTTGTACATTAAATCTTAATAATATCTATATTTATGCATGTTATTGGTAGTAACTAGGTTACAAGTAGTGATAAAAAGGATTTTATACAAAGAAATGTTACTTTCTCATATCTCAAATAAACTTTTGGCATGATCACGACCATGAAGAAATACTTTCAACCATATGTTGGGTATCTTTGGAACTAGACATGAGTATAGTGTCAGATACATGATACATGTCAGATACAGTGTAGTAGTATCCATGCAACATAGAATTACACAAATAGAAAAGTTGAGGATATATTTTACAAAAGATGAGCATGAAAAGAAGTGATAGGTCGAGACCTCTCAAAGCACTTCAAAACAGTTGAATACTTCTCCTGAAGCATTTGAGTGTCCTTTAATGCATAACAGGTTCGGCTTACGATTGAGTATAATAACACCCAAAAAAACATAAATTTAGGAAACATTTCAATGAGAACCATAACGGCTCAAACTATATCAAAAGCAATGTAAGAGCCATTCAAGATTTCTGATGGAGCTCATGGATCACTTGGACTGAATTAGACTCCCAAGTAGTTATTTTAGTAGTAAGGGTCCTGGTTAGAGCACTTTGTTCTAATAACAGATTGGAATGCAGTTGATTATCCTTGAGTCAAAATCTTCTATATGACTTTGGGCTTGATTTTATTTCAACAATGATTGACGAGGATAACAAAATTTCCCTCATTTTCTTGTCCTTTCTGTATGCTGCTAGAGTAATTCGTTAAGAGGATCAATCAGTACTATACACCTACAAATCACAACAAAGCCATCTTATCCCAAATTTTTGTGGTCAGTTATTTGAATCCATTTCTTCCATTCAGCTTTAAGGCCCATCTCCTCTATAACATTAACGAAAACCATATCAATAGTTATGGCTTAAATCCAAGTTCATTTAGACCTACCCCTAGTTCTACATTTCTAAACGGTGTCTAGTGTCTACTAATCTACTTTGCTCATGTGCAAACCACTAGAGACGAATTTTTGTTGTCCTCATGCAACTAACCTAGGCGCAATGCAAATATTTCCTCATGTGATATGTAAGCTTCTCAGAAAGTCCCCTAATTGGATACTCCATCCCATTCAGAAAGTCCCAATCGATCTTTCCTATGCTCCACACCTGATCCCATTCTGATGGGAGATGATGACACATGTGTCATGTGTCACAGTAACAATTTCTCTAATCATGTGGGGAAGATAAGTTAGTAAGATAAATATAACCAAGTTATGAAAAAATGAATATTATATCCCAACACAAACAGCTTAGCTTGACGTACAACAGGTATACCCATGAAATTCATTAGAGTTCCTGAGCCCAATGTTAATGCCACTGTTTCAAGAATTCCAATGCCGGCAGCCAAAGCTAGAGATGTTGACACAGCAGGCATATACTTCCTTCCGTCCATAGACTCACGAGCCAAACCTCCTTCCCCTGTCAACAAAAGAGAATCAAAGACGAAAACAAAATTCTAACAGGCCCAAGTCTACCAAGCACATACACTCCAAATATTGATACCATGTCCCTGTCGCATCGGACACATATTGCACATGACTCCGGCACTCCAAAAACATATTAAGACACGCCAAAACATATTACAACATGCCAATCTGGTGTTGTGTCATTGCAAAAAAAGCTACAACTCTTTTGCATAATTACCTTTACCGTTGTTGTCTAGTGCCTGCTGCTCGGCAACAAAAGATGTAGTGATATTAAGAAGAGGAATGTTAAACAATTTGGACACCAGATTGAAGAGCGAAGCTGAGACGCCGACCGCTGCCAACTCGACAGATCCTGAACATTCAAGAATCATTGCTCAAAAGATCAACATACTTCAAAAAATAGGAACTCCCCCAATCTTCAACTCAGATTATAGGGATTCTGAACTAGGGGCTCGTTTGCTTCCCATTTGAAATGGTAAACGTTCCATTTCAAATGCAAACGCCAAATGGTGCTCTCACTAGCGTTTGACGTTTCACATTCTTGCCAAGATGCATCTCTAAACGGAAAATGCTTTCATTTCAAACAGGAACCAAACTAGCCCTTAAAAGGTGCATTTTTAGAGAATACAAAAGAATGGTAGTTCCCAAACTTAGCACCAAACTACCGTCCTTTCAAAATAAAAATGTGATTTTATTAGCAAGAAAAATCGCATTTTGAAAACGCCATTTCAAGTTGGCCCAGACAAGATTTCAACCCAGGAAGCACGAACACTCCAAAATTCGGTGTCATGTCGAACACGTATCGAACATTAGGACACCAAAATAGGTGCCGAGTCCGTATTATCGTGTCGTGTCATACCCGTGTCCATGCAACATTATTTTCAAATAAAGTCAAACATTTCCTAAACGCAGATTCATTAAGTTTCGATAACACCATTATTTATGGAATATGATCCATTTTGAAATTCCAGTATTATTCTCGGGGCACCCCAAATTTTGGCACTCCTCTCGGTGCAAATTGACTGCCAAAATTGGCAGTTCTTTGCATAGAGAGGACTGCCAAAATTTTGAATAGGCTTTCTCTGTCTTCCGGACTTCCAAAAGTTTGGTATTCCTCTCTATGCTGAGAAAGGACTGCTGGACTGCAAAAAATTGCGGTGCCACTAACACCGTCCTTTCAAAAAGAATAACACTAAATCAGTCAAAACAGCATCAATAGACGTACCGAGATGGCCGACGAACGCCGTATCGACCAGCGAGGCGAGAGGGTCGGCCGCGAGGCCCAGGGCCGCCGGCAGCGCTATGTACAGGATCTCCAAGCTGATCCCATCGTCCCTAACAATCCCAAAAAAGAACAATCATAACAAAAACAAAACAAAATTCCATGCCGTGTCCGTGTCCGTGTCCGTGTCCGAATCGTGTTGTGTCGATTCGCGTACCTAATTCGTTCGAGGAGGCCGGAGACCGACCGGAACGATAAGGAGAATTTGGGGGTTCCTTCGAGGGGGTTAGGATTTTGCTCCGGCGAGGACCTTAACGGGTTCCGGGCGCGGAAACGGGTCGGGTTAGGCTTCAGACGGGCTGGCGATTTGTGCGGGTGGGTTTGAACTGGAAAATGGCGGGAAATTATGAGGGGGCGGAGGACGAGGGCTGTTCCCGCCATGGCCACCGGTTAGAGAGGGAGAGAGACGAGAGTAGTCCTATCTATTATTTTTGAGGTGGTTGATAGTAGTGGTCAAGCGTTGCTCTGTTTGTTGGGCTTTGGCCCATTTCTAAATTCATGGTAGGTTTTTCTATTGGGCCAACTCTAGGAATTTTAGAACCTAAACTAATAGAACTAAGGCCCATAATTATAACTATTTTTTTCTATTACAACCCACACACACTTACACGTCCTTACGGTTTGAGGATTCAAAACATATCAGTCCCGTCTGGTGTCCATGCTACTTTCCACATGAATTAGCCACGGGTAGCTAATTTTTTCAGTTGCCACAAATTGCATGGTCTGAGAGCGATGAGATTTGATTCTAAAGATCTAACATGATTGGAGACCAACAATATAAATCCTTCTTTATAAATTGACGACTATAGTGAGTTATTTACACTAGACATTTACGTGTGTTACTACACCCTTCTTTTCTTCTTTTATCGAATACCTCACCTTAAAATCTCAATTCATCTATTATCTACGACCGATTCGTTACTTCAAAGCCTATTGCCCACACACATGTAGTGGATCTCGAATCAGCAACATCCAGATTGTATTCATAACTATTCTTAACATAGTGTCATAGCAATTTAGTTATCAACGACCTCATAGTCGTACAAGTTGATAACTTCATTTATATATATATATATATATATATATATATATATATATATATATATATATATATATATATATATATTTTTTTTTTTTTTTTTGATAACTTCATTTATATGTATGTCATTATTTATCAGGAGTATTAGACTTACTATCCTCGCTTAAGCGTAAATAATTAAGAAATCTAATTAATAATCCAGCTAATTAGTGCATTATCTTTTTCAATAATATTTCAGATTATGTTCCTAATGATATCCATCATGAGAATTGTACAAGGAACTTATATCTAGCAATGAGAGAACGAAAGATATTGTTAATAACAGTAGTGAGAGTTTAATTATACAGGAATTTACGATAGGCTTATATTGTCTTTTGATAGAACAAAATGATGGTTCTCTATGCTTGCCACCTATTTCTTTAAAATCAAAAATTTATATCTAGCTCTAAGAGTATAAATAGGAGATGGAGCTAAAAAATGTTTCTTGATGCCAAATTTGTAATAAAATTAATGTATAATGGATTGGGTTTCTTTGAGAATAGTAAACAAATAAATCTTGAGCTCCAAATACGATTCAACTATCAATTCGTATTCCCAAGCCTCCGCTTTCGAATCTCACCTTCTGATCGACATCAGTTCTCTATGATAAAGAAGAAGGGATCTAAGTATACCTGATCTCGTCAGAGAGATGGGTAGTAGTCCGGGTTCATACTGGGATTGTCCATACATCATATGATGCACATAGCTTTAGATATCAAGCAGCGAATAATAGACCATCTTTCCTGACTAACCGTACCAGTTCTTTGCAGTATGATCCTTACTAGCAAGTGTGATTTCTGCTTATCTTCCCTGGCTTTTTCAACGGGAGCTAAAGCTCGAATCAGTAAATGCCTTCCCGTATTGCAAGCAAGCAACCCTCGCTTGTTGTGCGTGTATAATAACTTGCAAGCAACCCCGGCGTCCGTCACCTACTCGGCATCTAGCCGTGATACAGACGCCTTGTTCTATTGTTGTGCCAGTCCCTTTCAATGGGTAAATCGGGGAAGACCAACACTGTTAAAGGCTACTACCAGCCATGTTCCCGCTCGGTTTCAAGTCTACTCTGTAGGGACTGCCCCAGGTCCTTGACCCGACCAACTCACGTAAGTCCAATACTTGAAGTCTACTATTCCCACTTAATGTCAATTGTCTACGATCAGTATTGATGGAATTCCCCAGAGAGAAAGCCATTTCTTTACTTAAAGGCTTCGAACGAATAGGCAATGATAATTGGGAGCCGATAGATGATACGAACTAGGGATCCCACCAAAGCAGAGAGCCTCTATTCCATACTTTTGTCAAGCTAGTCTGCGAGTTGTCCGCCCAACTCACGACAGTTGGTACATTAGTGAAAGCTGCAATTCCCTTACCTATTCGTTTTCGATATTTAGCTTTAGCTAGAATCAACCCCCAGAGGGCACCTACCTTCTTTCATCTCACCGATCTTGAATCTCAACGATCGAAGTTCCTTCGCAGCTCTTGACGATTGAAATTCCTTAGCAGCTTTTATAGGGGGAAGGCAGATGTCACCACTTCATCAAGTTCGGGTGCAGAGCCGGGTGGACATCAATGGACTGAAGTAGAGAGGTGGTCGCTGGGCCTAAAGGAATTTCTTGGTTACCTTCGTATAACGAGTTGGGTAGAGAGAAGCTTTAATCCTCCAGGGTAGTCATTAGCCAGAGAGAAGGAGAGGGCTGGGTAGGAGTCAGAAAAATCATCGAATCTCAAATGTAGTTTCAATGATTAATTCATCAAACAAAACTCGATTTATCAGCGTCCGCCGCCGCCGCGTCTCTACCGCGAACGCCGCACGCCGTCGGCGGAGCCCTTTTTCGACCTCCCAGACCCTCACTTCCTCTCGTCCTCCGCCTGGACGCACGGCCGCGGTCGCTGCGTTCATAAACCCCCGCAGCAGCCTCTGCGTTTGCCGTCGCACCGGCTCGCGGTCTCCACCGCCCTCCGGGAGTCGCTCACGCATAGCTCTCTCCCGACCTTCCCTCTTCCCGATCCCGACCTCCTCCTCTTCCTCGCCTCTCTTCCTCTTTCCTTCTATTACTTTTTCTTAAATCTTTGGTTTGTTTTCTCTTTCCCCCATCCCTCTAATAAAAACAAGAATAGGGATAGAGAGTTCTGTTCTGGTTTGTATTTTTATTTTTATTTTTGTTTCACTACAACAAAAAACCCTTTTAATGACGGCTAAAAAGCGTCATTAATGACGAACCATGACGCTTTTTTTTTCACAGCAACCGTTATGAAAACGGGTGTTATAAATGTTTTTTAAAAGCGTCATAAAATAACTGTCATGAATAGTTTCTATAAAAGCGTTATGAATAGTTAATATATAGTGCACAATTCAGAACAATTTTAAAACGTCATGAATAGATAATATGTACAGGCTCAATGCAGCACATTTATAACACTTTATACTATTCAAATTAGCACATTTATAATGCTCTATACTGCACAGTATATATTACATTTCAAAAACTTAACATTATATATCACCATCTTTATTATATTTCTCAAAATAGAGTACATATCAACATCTTCATTACATTTAATATCCAAATACAGAATGTACCCAAAAAATAGGAATAAATCTCTCTTTTACTAACCAAATTATTAGAAATATTTACTTATGTAGATTCTGACCATGGATCTTCTCTCTGCCATCTCTTGAAGATATCGGGAGTCCCAAAGAGAAGTAGTGTTGCAGCTGAGCGACGACTTGGTGCTGCTGCAGCCGACACAGTCGTAGGAGAGCCTCATCCTCTGATCCCTTACTCTCGTCTAAACCCTCACCAGCGCTATCAGTACATCTACTACAGATGGCAACTAACTCCTCTTGGCCAGCATCTCCACAGATATCACAGACTTTGACCTACAACCATATTGCATTTGGAATGTCACACTTCAAATAGGAATAACATCATGAAAGGATAAAAAATTAAGTTGCATACACTACTCTGCAAGCTGGAAGACAGATGGAGAAATCACCATTATCAGAGGATTAAGGTATAATAAAGTAGCTTGCAATAAAGTAAGGAACCTGCAGGGGCTTTTCCCACCAACTGCAAATATATATCTCATACAGCTGCAAAGTGCAGCAAAAACCAGTAGCAAACAATGAACTTCCAATAGTCCTCCGTTGCAATGACAAATGAACTTAACCCACTTATGTAACATAACAATGACGTATCCTTCAAAAATCTTTAATAAGTCATTTACTTGCTAGAGTAGCTTAATAAGAGAGAAGGAAAAATGACAAAGGAAAAAAGAAAAGAGAAAAAAATCTGCAACTGGAACCAGAAAACTAATAGACGACTAGTCTTTAAGACCTTGATGTGCCAAATGATAAACTTAAGTAATCCAAGCTCAACTTGCTGAACAAATTGTCAAACAATATCAAATTTTCAAGCCAAACTTGAAGCTGGTTATGGACCACTCACTTTGCTTACAGCTATAACTGAAAAAATAGTAAAGAAATTACCTTTGAACCTTTAAGATCTTCTCTCTTCAGTTTATTGGCCTGAAAATGATAACATAAGCAGAGAAAATGATAACATAAATAGCTCCAAGAGGTACATAAATTAGCGAGAAGAGGCTCAGATTCAGCTTCAGTCCATGATTACTCACTCACAATTGGAGGTGGACCCCCACTCTCATCATCCCTTCTTCCAACAAATGGCTGCAATGGAGCTGCTTCGCCATCTAAAGGAGCAGCAAAATCATCATTGCCAAAAAAATTCTTGTTCTTCTTTTTTTCCTTTTTTCTTTTCCTTTTTTTTCCTCTCATCTCCTTAATTCTAATTCCCCTGACAAGTAATGGCTGCACTGTGTGCCTCGCCATTGGCTGAGGAAGAGAAACATAGAAGAAATTGAAGGATAAATAAGAATACAAGACGAGAAAAAATGGTAGTCTAAAGTATGAATTCAGACATCATATAATACAATGTTAATTTTCTCTACAGTTAGCAAAAAGTGCAAGATTAATGGCACCAGCTCCACAGCAAGTTGCAAATGAATGGGAACTCATCACTTTCTACTAAAACAGTTTTACTTGCCACCAACCTTAAAAGAATCAAGAAGGGATAAAGGGGAAAGTACACTTTCTTTGTTTAGTTGTCATCATCGCTTAAGGGGAGCTATACACTCATTCAATTTAATGGAGGATCTATCAAGATTGTTGGCTCGATATACCTACAATGCTTAACCGAGTTTTGCAGCATACAATGCTTAACCGAGTTTTACAGCATATCTATCTCGGAATTTTTCCAAAGTCACAAGCTCATGGATTGCTGATATATATAGGGAAGAAAATAAGAATTTTGCAGCAGAGGGGGGGTGGTAAGTGTATGTTACATGTTCTTATGGTCGATGGATCAGCCATGAACAACAGAAGATGCAACCAATGGATCATAACATCTTCTTCATCTCCAAAATTTTGAACATCAGAAGATGAACAACAGAGGGGGGGTGGTAAGTGTATGAGAACATCTTCTTCACCAATGGATCATAACATCTTCTTCACCTCCAATTTGAATCCCGACTTCAATAGCTAACCCACAGAACCTCTCTCCATGCAGCTTAACCAATACCAATACCTATACCTGCAGTACCAAAACCAATATCCTTCCTCTTTATCGCCAGGACACTGACACGACTGGTGTCCAAATCCGATACCAACACTACACATAGTGTCCTAGCGCATTTACAAGGCACAGACACGGCACCCAATGCCAGGGCTTCTCTGCTAGAAATCTTCAGATTTCAACCGATATAGCTCAAAAAAAGAGGGTAGTAAGTAATTACCAGAACTTGAAATCGGGAAGGCGGCGCATGAAGGGCTTGAACTCGTCGGACCCCCTCGTCGGCAGCGAGGCCCCGTCCAGTCCCTCAAACTCCGGATCTACGACCGACGAGAGGAAGCCGATCAAGAGATTGAGCGAGTAGATCCCCAATCTGTAGGAGACGACATAGAACCCTGGATCAAGTATGTAGTGCCCCGTCCCTACACCCTGCCCCGTACTCTGTCCACGGGGTGCGCGAGAAAGGAACACTGTCGCTATCGATTCGGTCGGGACCGATAGGTCGGGATCGAGCGAGTCGATCGAACGGGAACGGTTGAATTAAGATCCATTCCTCGTTATGGAATGTCTTCTTCGGAACCAAGTCCCATATTCAGTGGGTTGTGCCTCGAGGATTGACTCTGCGGCTGAGTCGGGAGAGACCTCCCCTTGCTCTGCTTTTCATGCCGCTTGCGTTGGTTTTGGCTTTGTTTTCTGAATGCGTTTTTGTGAATATTTTCGATGGTTTTCATGGCTTGTATTTCGAACTCGCATTTCCTATCGAACTCTTTAAATAATACAGTATTCTAATCGGTTGCTTGTGCGATTTTAGGTAATCGCGTAGGCGACGTCTAGCGTGGCCAACAAGTTCTCTCGCCGAAGTAAACTCAAGGTGAGTGGCTGACCCTTCTCTTCTCGACCCTTCTTAAGTAAATCGATAGTGTTGTTACGGATAAAAGAATGAAAGCAAGGACACGAACACGGTAAAATGATCAAGTTTCAAAGAGAAAGTAGGCTAGGCCTTAATAACTAAATGTTGTCTTAACTCGGTCATTGGACAACTTGTCGACAAGGAGAGAGTTTCCTCGAGCGACTATCCGGGGCCACGGGACCGACTCGGCCTAGGAGGAAACATGGTATAGCTGTGCTGGATGATAGCACGGGTTAAGCGGGGACTTGCAACGGGGCTCGCTACTTGCGCTGCAAGGGCCCCGGCTAACAAAGCTATAGTCCAGGATGGCTTGTGATGTCAGTGACCAAACACAAGTAATATTGCACTTGGAAAGGTAAATGATAACAATTGACAGGAAAGAACATGGTAAGTTTCAAAAAGGCACGGCACGGTCCGTCGGGGGTAAGTTCCAACGTGAATTACATTATGCTTGTCATTTCTCGCTTGAAATTCATTAGGATGGTTAGAAACATTCATGAAGTAAGTCATATAAACTCATTCAACCAAATGAGAGCTTGGAACTTAACTTGCCACGCACCAGTACAAAGTGTAATGTACTGATCCTCGCTCTCCATGCAGGTACCCCGAACCACGAAGGGCGTACCACCTAAAATCTCAAGGCGGCGTGGACACTTTTGAAGCCTCGCCCGTGTAAAGGCTTGTTTCTGAATTCCTTTTGAAGACTCCGCATTCAGTACAAAAGAAGACCAATGGCGGCTCAGCTTTCCTCAATCGCAGGTGGAAATGTGTAATGGTTTTTGCTTGTAAAAAGGAATATAATGTATGGAACGACTATCTCATCGGCGTTCGTTTTGTAAGTCGAGTCATGTTGTAGCCCGCGCGACAATGAATGTAATGAAGTCAATGTAAATGAAGTTTTATTATCAATGAAAAGTCTACTTCTATTTCAATTGTGTCAATCAATTTTTCTGCGTACTCTAACTTGACGTTGTGTTTCGGATAACCTTATGACTATGCCTTGTGCGATCGCAACTTAGGTTCGTACGGCATCACGTCCGGGGGACGACTATCGATTCTACGAAATCGGGGCGTGACATAATGGTATCAGAGCACGGCTTTACATCCTTTGACCTTGCAACGATGAGATAATTTGTTCCATACAATAAGTCCGTAATATTTTGTGACTGATGCGTTTGCCTTCGTATCGCAGAAGTGACGGAACCCACGGCCGAGCGAGAGCAGAGCGCTTCTAGCGGCTCTAGTAGTTCGCATCGTTCGCGGGGCGGACCTTCTAACGATACCATCGAAAGGATGTTGTGCATGATGGAGGCATAGCGGAACCAGTCCGAGAACCGACATCAACAGACGGAGGAACGACAGGCCCAGTTCGAAGCTCGCTTCGAAGCTCGTTTCGACGCACATGCCAAACTTCAACAAAAGCAGCTGGATACCCTGCAATAGAACGTCTAGACAATGGCGGCCAATGGGAATTCTACGACTACGTCTACCATCACCGTGCCGGTGATCCAACCCATTGAAGTCGACACGGAGGATCCTGAGCGTCAACCAGCGGTACCGAAAAAGTACAACTTTGAAGTGTCAGAATTCAAGAAGGCGTGCCGTACTTCCTTCAGCGGTACCGAAGGCCCTTCCATGGTGATCGACTGGTTGGAAGAGCTGGAAGATCACTTCGAGCTTCTCGGCATTGAAGAATCGAAGCAAGTCGCCTGCCCACAACTTCAACTACGGTTGAACGCGCATGACTGGTGGGCCGTGCGTAAGCGAGCGATCCGACCGGACAACAATACCGTACCGATCTCTTGGGCCACGTTCCGCAAAGCTTTCGAAGTCCAGTACCTTTCATTAGCCGTTCGTCAAGCGAAGGAGAATGAATTCATGCAGTTGAAGCAAGGAAGCCGGACAGTGGAACAGTATGCCGTAGAATTCAACAAGTTGTCTAAGTTTGCTAGTCAGTTTCTGCCTACTGAAGAGTGCCGTATGCGACGGTTCGAAGTGGGTCTGCGACACTCTATTGGTGCACATGTCGGGGTCCCGGAGTACAAGACCGTAGGCGAGGCTCTAAATCACGTACTTCGCCTTGAGAACCTGCATCCTTCCGGTGCTGACGACGTTGTGCGCCACTCCAATCACAAACGTCCTAGCTATACGGGAGGCAACAATCACACTTCAAAGCGTCCGAACCACGGCAGTTACCAGGGACGAACCCCACCATTTCCTTGTGCCAAATGTCAAAACTTCGGTCACCATGCCAACGATTGTCATGTCTTCGAAGGAGGGTGCTTCAACTGCGGAGCAAGGAACCACCAAAAATGAGATTACCCCTAAAATTGGAATCGTAACGCCCCGCCACAATAACACCGTCAAGAGAATCGAGGACAGGCGCCTCGACCTCCTCCGCCCACTCAACCCGTACCGCAAAATGGCCGAGACCGTCGCCCCAACACTCAGGGCCGCGTCTACGCCATGACTCGAGACGAAGCGCTGGCATCAGATACAGTAGTGTCAGGTATACTAAAATTCAATAATGTGCCTGCTTGTGTGTTATTTGATTCAGGTGCTTCGTATAGTTTTATATCGGCGAACTTTGCCGCCGAGCACAAATTTCCTGTAATATTATTAGATCTCGACCTTAGTGTAAGCACACCTTCAGGCACACCAATTCTCACAAACTTAGCTTACGCCGACGGGATTATCTGTATCGGTAGTCAAAAGATCGATCTGGATGTGATAGTTCTAGACATGAAGGACTTTGACATCATTCTAGGAATGGATTGGCTCGGGTCGTGCAACGCAACCATAGACTGCGCTGAAACGAAGGTCACATTCCGCATGTCTGGAGTGCCTAAATTCTGCTACTCGTGTGGTGAGGCGTCGCCGACCTGCATGGTGATCTCCGCAATATCTGCTCGATGGATGCTGTATTCCGGGTGCGAAGGCTATCTAGCTTCCGTTCGAGACATGCGACAGGATGGTGCAAATGCGGGTCAGACCGATGTTGTGGCAGAATTCCCAGACGTGTTCCCGGACGAGCTACCCAGCATGCCGCCCGATCGAGAAATAGAGTTCACCATCGACACATTCCCCGACACTCGGCCGATCTCGAAAGCCCCATACAGAATGGCCCCTACAGAATTGAAGGAATTGAAGGCACAACTTCAGAAATTACTTGATAGAGGGTTTATCCATCCGAGTATCTCGTCATGGGGTGCGCCCGTGCTATTCATGAAGAAGAAGGATGGATCGATGCGGCTCTACATCGACTATCGGGAATTAAGCAAAGCCACCGTCCGAAACAAATACCCCCTGCCTCGCATCGACGACTTGTTCGACCAGCTCCACGGTGCAACGGTATTTTCGAAGATTGATCTGTGATCGGGTTATCACCAACTCAAAGTCAAGCCAGATGACGTGTCGAAGTCTGCCTT
Organism: Iris pallida; assembly: GCA_029216955.1. Lineage (NCBI taxonomy): Eukaryota > Viridiplantae > Streptophyta > Magnoliopsida > Asparagales > Iridaceae > Iris > Iris pallida. Next base: position 4,627,154 of record JANAVB010031019.1, on the reverse strand, counting down.
CCGCACTCGTTATGGCCACTACGAGTTCTTGGTAATGCCGTTCGGTCTGACAAATGCCCCTGTCGTCTTCATGGATCTAATGAATCGGGTGTTCCGTCCGTTCGTTGACAAGTTCGTAGTAGTCTTCATCGACAACATCCTCGTCTACTCGAAGGATCGAGCGTAACATACAGAGCATCTGCGGACGGTGCTCCAAACCCTTCGAGAGAATCAGTTGTATGCGAAGATGAGCAAGTGCGAGTTCTGGCTGAATAGCGTCTCATTCCTTGGGCACATCATCTCCGCCACGGGCATCGCAGTCGATCCGAAGAAAGTCGAGGCAGTTGCTGATTGGAAACGACCCGCATCAGTTAGCAAAATTCGAAGCTTCCTAGGCTTGGCGGGATACTACCGACGCTTCGTGAAGGACTTCGCGAAGATCGCATCGCCGTTGACTCGCCTCACCCAGAAAGGAGTCGCATTCAAGTGGTCAGACGACTGTGAAGCTTCCTTCCAGGAGCTCAAACAACGGCTCGTTTCGGCCTCGATACTTGCTCTTCCTGAAGGGACGGAGGGATTTCAAATCTTCAGCGATGCTTCTGGCCAGGGCTTAGGGTGTGTGCTCATGCAGCGGGATAAGGTGATATCCTTTGCTTCCCGGCAGTTGAAGCCGCATGAGAAGAACTACCCCATGCACGACCTAGAATTAGCGGCGATTGTGTTTGCGTTAAAACTGTGGCGTCACTATCTCTATGGCGTGGCGTGCAGGATTTATACGGACCACAAAAGCCTCAAGTATCTCTTCACCCAGAAAGAATTGAATTTACGGCAGAGGCGATGGCTCGAGCTGATCAAAGACTATGACTTATTAATCGACTACACGCCGGGCAAGAGAAATGTGGTAGCGGATGCGCTGAGCCGGAAGTACTTAGCTTCATTATGCATCAACGATCGACTGCTGCGTGACTTAGAAGGAATGGGCATTGAACTCTGAGTTCGTTTCAGAGACGTAAAACTAGCACAACTACGGGTGGAATCGAGCCTACTGGAGAGGATCAAGTCTGCACAGAAGGACGACCCATACCTGGAGAAGATGCGGAAGCTGATATCGACAGGGAAAGCGTCCGACTTTGCAGAGGACGAGTTGGGAGTGTTGCGCGTGAAGGGACGGCTATACGTACCGGACGATGCAGAACTTAGAAAAGAGATAATGTCGGAGGCGCATTATGCAAAATATTTCTTGCATCCTGGCAGTACCAAGATGTATAAGGACCTCCGTGTTGTCTTTTGGTGGCACGGCATGAAGAGGGACGTAGCGCTCTTTGTGTCAAAATATATGGCCTGTCAGCAAGTCAAAGCCGAGCACCAGCGACCGGGCGGGAAGATGCAGAACCTCGCCATTCCAGAGTGGAAATGGGATCACATCACTATGGACTTTGTTGTTGGCTTGCCGAGGACGCCACGGGGAAACGACGCCGTCTGGGTCATCGTCGATCGACTAACCAAGTCAGCGCACTTTATCGCCATCAAAGTTACTTGGAGCGTCGACCGCCTTGCTCAGATATACCTTGATGAGATAGTTCGGCTGTACGGGGTCTCAGTTTCTATCGTCTCTGATCGGGATGGACGATTCGTAGCGCATTTCTGGAGTAGTCTACATTCAGTATTGGGGACTAAGTTGAAGTTCAGCTCAGCTTATCATCCTCAGACTGACGGCCAAACAGAGCGGGTGAACCAAATTCTTGAAGACATGTTACGACTCTGAGCGATCGACTTGAAGTCAAGTTGGGACGTCCATTTACCGCTGGCCGAGTTTGCATACAATAACAGCTATCAGTCCAGCATCCAAATGGCGCCGTATAAAGCTTTGTACGGCCGGAAGTACAGATCGTCCATTTGCTGGGATGAAGTCGGGGAACGGTAGATACTTGGTCCGGAGCTAGTGGAGCAGACCGTGCAGAAGGTCAAGCTAATACGAGAAAGATTGAAGATAGCACAAAGCCGGCAGAAAAGCTATGCCGACACGCACCGACGCCCCCTCGAGTTCTCGAAAGGTGACCATGTATTCCTGAAGGTGATGCCTATGCGTTGAGTTTTTCGGTTCGGTACGAAAGGAAAGTTGAGCCCAAGATTTGTTGGCCCATTCGAAATATTGAAGCGAGTCGCCCCGGTAGCTTACCAAATCGCCTTGCCGCCTGCATTGTTAGAGGTACATGATGTCTTCCACGTCTCGTAATTACGGAAGTACGTGCACGATCCGGAGCATGTGGTAGATTTGGGTAAGCTGGACCTGAAGGCGGACTTATCATATGTCGAAGAGCCGGTGCAAATCTTGGAGCACAAGGATAAACTTCTCCGTAACCGTGCTATTCCCCTCGTCCGCATCCTCTGGAGGAACCACTCGGTCGAAGAGTCGACGTGGGAGCTTGAATCAGAAATGAAAGAAAAGTTCCCTTCATTGTTCACGTAGAGGTAGGTTCTATTTTAAGTTTCGAGGACGAAACTTTTTCTTAGTTGGTTATGGTGTAGTGCCCCGTCCCTACATCGTGTCTCGTACTCTGTCCACTGGGTGCGCGAGAAAGGAACACTGTCGCTATCGATTCGGTCGGGACCGATAGGTCGGGATCGACCGAGTCGATCGAACGGGAATGGTTGAATTAAGATCCATTCCTTGTTATGGAATATCTTCTTCGAAACCAAGTCCCATATTCAGCGGGTTGCGCCTCGAGGATTGACTCTGCGGCTGAGTCGGGAGAGACCTTCCGTTGCTCTGCTTTTCACGCCGCTTGCGTTGGTTTTGGCTTTGTTTTCTGAATGCGTTTTCGTGAATATTTTCGACGGTTTTTATGGCTTGCATTTTGAACTCGCATTTCCTATCGAACTCTTTGAATAATACAGTGTTCTAATCGGTTGCTTGTGCGATTTCAGGTAATCGCGTAGGCGACGTCTAACGCGGCCAACAAGTTCTCTCGCCGAAGTAAACTCAAGGTGAGTGGCTGACCCTACTCTTCTCGACCCTTCTTAAGTAAATCGATAGTGTTGTTACGGATAAAAGAATGAAAGCAAGGGCACGAACACGATAAAATGATCAAGTTTCAAAGAGAAAGTAGGCTAGGCCTTAATAACTAAATGTTGTCTTAACTCGGTCATTGGACAACTTGTCGACAAGGAGAGAGTTTCCTCGAACGACTACCCGGGGCCACGGGACCGACTCGGCCTAGGAGTAAATACGGTATAGTTGTGCTGGATGATAGCACGGGTTAAGCGGGGACTTGCAGCGGGGCTCGCTACTTGCGCTGCAAGGGCCCCGGCTAACAATGCTATAGTCCAGGATGGCTTGCGATGTCAGTGACCAAACACACGTAATATTGTACTTGGAAAGGTAAATGATAACAATTGACAGGAAAGAACATGGTAAGTTTCAAAAAGGTGCGGCACGGTCCGCCGGGGGTAAGTTCCAACGTGAATTACATTATGCTTGTTATTTCTCGCTTGAAATTCATTCGGATGGTTAGAAACATTCATGAACTAAGTCATATAAACTCATTCAACCAAATGAGAGCTTGGAACTTAACTTGCCACGCACCAGTACAAAGTGTAATGTACTGATCCTCGCTCTCCACGCAGGTATCCCGAACCACGAAGGGCGTGCCACCTAAAATCTCAAGGCGGCGTGGATTCTTTTGAAGCCTCGTCCGTGTAAAGGCTTGTTTCTGAATTCCTTTTGAAGACTCCGCATTCAGTACAAAAGAAGACCAATGGCGGCTCGGCTTTCCTCAATCGCAGGTGGAAATGTGTAATAGTTTTTGCTTGTAAAAAGGGATGTAATGTATGGAACGACTATCTCATCGACGTTCGTTTTGTAAGTCGAGTCATGTTGTAGCCCGCGCGGCAATGAATGTAATGAAGTCAATGTAAATGAAGTTTTATTATTAATGAAAAGTCTACTTCTATTTCAATTGTGTCAATCAATTTTTTTGCGTACTCTAACTTGATGTTGTGTTTCGGATAACCTTATGACTATGCCTTGTGCGATCGCAACTTAGGTTCGCACGGCATCACGCCCGGGGGACGACTATCGATTCTACAGAATCGGGGCGTGACAAAGTAGACCCTGAGCACGTAGAGGGACGCGATCGCGAGGGTCCCCAGCCACCTCCCACGGGGTGGGGGGTCGACCGGTCGAGGAAGTGCTGGAAGCGGCGGGAGAAGTCCGATCTCCATTTCGCGAAGGGGAGGGAGGTGGATGCGTCGATCGGTGATGTCTCCATTTTTTTTTTCCTTTTTCGGGGGAGGGATGGGGTGGGGTTAGGGTTAGAGTTTTGAGCTCATTTGTGGATCGGAGTGGGGGAAGGAGGGAGAAGAAGGGGAATCGACGACCAGCGGAAGCCAAGAAGATAACTGCTTGGCGGATCCCACTAAACCCGATCCGAAGCCGACCCGTGCCGCCAGCTCCCTCCCCATCTCCTCCTCCCTTTCTAACTAGGTTTAGGGTTTTGTATCTAGGGTTAGGGTTTTGGAGTTGGGGGAAAGGAAGGAGAAGAAGAGGAGGAGAGGAGGGTGTTGCTAAACTAGAGTTAGGGTTTTGGATCTATGGGATTTTGGAGTTGGGGGAGAGGAGGGAGAAGAAAGGATCGGAGAAGGAGAAGACCAGAACCACAGGGAGAGAAAAATTTTTGTTGAAGCGCGAGATTTTGTCAAAAAATGAACTTAACAAATATTACAAGTTTGCCACCGCTCTAAACTATTAATAACGTTTTGTTTTATAAACGTTATAAAAAGCCCAGAATTAGCTCAAACCGTCATAGAAAAAATGTATTTTTCAACTTAATAACGCTTATGTATCAGCCGTCATTAAAACTCCTTGTCGAGCGTCATTAATAGGTCTTTTTATTGTAGTGTTTTGTTATCATTACTTTATCATGGTGTATATACATTATTTTAATTATATTATGATTATGATTTTTATGATTATGATTATGATTATGATTATGATTATGATTATTATTATTATTATTATTACTAATCCCTATCCTTACTAAATCAAGTTTACTGATTTAATGTATGTATGAATGTTGTTATTTTAGCTTTCAACAAAATTAATTAATAATATTTTGAGTAATATAGTAGTATACCAATACAATTTTTTTTATTTGTTACTATTATGGTTATATCCATTGTTTTAATAATATTTCTAATATTTTTATATTTCTAAAATTAATTCTTGCATTATTTCAAATACGATTTTACTAAAGTATTCTAGCTATTTTTCTTTCAAAACATAATTTGGCCTTAAATATATTACTATATAGTTCTTAATCAAAATGTAAGTTTTGAGCCTAAAAATATTTTGGACTAATAAAATGTAGATTTCAAATTTGTTATTATATATTTTCCCCTCAAGTATGGTATTATAAGTATATTTTAAAATAATATATGTATTATTTTCACCAACTCAATCATTATCGATTCTTGACCATCATATTCTACTTTCTTCCGAATCTAGAACTTCTTTATGTCGTTCGTAACTAATTTGACCGTTCTGGACCCGATTGACCAGTCCGTGCCACCATCGGAGGCCCCTTGCGTAGTTGTAACACCGAAGTCGATCTTGTGCCACCTTTATTGTACCACACCAGGCAGCTCACCAGGCGTCACAACAGGCAAGTATACCTTGCTAATTTACTGTCTCATTATATTATTTTTAGCTTTTATTTATTTGTTTCGTATTTATTAGTTTATTTGTTATAAACTGCGCGTCCAAGCCACACTTGGGTGCAAGCGACTTTATCAGTCGTTTCCTTTGCTTTATTTTTATTTGTTGCATGTCGACTTAGTTGTAGTGGACTACCCTCCTATTGTGGGATATTCGTATATCTTTGTTGGCCATAATACTTGTACTACACGGTTTGAGACATGTTGTTAGGGGCACGGCTTACATATTGATTGGCCATCTCTAAAGTCGTATGACGGTAGATCTTCGTAACTGCTATGACTAGGGTTTTAGAGACTCAAGCAGTTACAAAACTGGATGAGCCATGGGCACGACTTGGACAGTAGGGAACATTGGGGAAGGACAATCGATAGTGCGTATGGGAATCCAAACAGGTAAACCACAGTCTCCGGATGGAACTGTGACGATTTATATTTGCAGATGCCCTCTGACGTCTTAGACGTTACGGACGGATACAGATGACTGGATGCCAGTTACGTATACATAGCCTAAATCCTACCCAGGCGCATGAAAGTTGTCCTCTAAATTGCACAATAGATGGTTAGCATTTTCTTTGTATATTGGTGTCTAGGAGAGTCCTTGCATATTATTATTATTATGACAGTTCATATTAGCATGTTCTTTCTGTATCTTGTTACGTCCCTCTGAGGACCTGGTTATTCCCCAGGTGTGTGTTCATGTCTTCCGTAGGTATCCTAGCCGGGATCGTGGTCTTCTCCATTTATTCGAAGATGACATGACTTGGTTTATCCTTGCTACTTCCACTTAGTCCTTTTATATATCATGTACTTCTTTCTTTATATTTTGGTTGGTAGTAGATGTGTCTCCACCCAACATATTGTATCAGGATAATTCATTATATGATATCTTTTATTCCCTTATTTTGTGGATGAGATTAGTTAGTTTTGGTTTACTGTATTTTACAGCTTATGTATACATATAAGGCCCTGTACTTCGTATGTATACAGCTGGCATGTCTACGTACATAGTCCTACATATTTTGGGACTGGGGCGTTACAGAGAGAGACTAGAAATTCGATTTTGTATGTAGCTTTCGATTTGTAGATTGCAGACTCGATAGCTGACTCCTCGTTCGGGTGAATAAATCCTTCCGGTTCTTAGCTCGCTCAGTCGGCTATCTTCTCCAGCCTGCTTGCTTAGCACAGCGGCTGGCTCAGCATCCTCCGCTCGGTGTATCTATCCGTCTCTGTGTAGTGAGTAGCTCGATTTAGCCCGCATCGATAGCTTACTGATGCCAGCTGATTAGCTGCGCCCTGTTTTTCTATTCGTCCCGGGCGTCATCTTCTCCGATCCCAGCCTGACCTTCCAATTGGTTAGCTCATCCCCTCTCGGGGGCCTCGGATGGATTGAATTCCCTTTTCATTAGTGGAGATGGGCCCTTAAGTGGGGTGTGAGAAGAGTCATTCACTATTCCCCAAATCGGAGGAGGAAAATTTGCTTTGTCAATTAGTATGTGGGGGTGTGTATGTGAGTCCCTATCCGTTCCATTGGAGTAGTGGGTATTGTCCATCACCGAGACCTATAGTAGAAGTTTGGATGAAAGTTTGGTTGATCGGCCTCGCTACGCTAACCCTTTCGGGACTTGGTTTGGAGCTAATTCCCATATTGAAGTTGTAGCTGCTCTATACATTACCGTTGGAAACCGATCCTTGCTCTGATCCCAATCCTGCTCTTTTATAGGATTTCTTCGAGCCTTCAGATCAACTCGTTGGGGAACGAAAGTTCTGGTTCTATTCGAGCTATATCTCCCTCTACCGTTGGCTTTACCTCGAAGCTGATGGAAGGTTCAAAGCAAGAAACTCAGCATTCTTAACCTTCTCCATCTGCTGGTCTAAAGCACCCCAAGAGGTCACTAAGGACCTGTAATCAAGTCTTTTTGTTGCCACCAATCTATCTGTCTATTCGATTTAGCTAACCGACTCATAAGCAGAAAACCTAAAAAAAGAAGAACCATTTCTTTCACATCCAAGCCAATAGCAGCTCGCCGGATCTCCTTCTCCTTCTTATGCTTCTCTTCTTTCGTTTCGCTGCTATGCTAAGCAACCTCTAAATGAATTTCTTCTTTCTTTTATCCGGTTGGAGGAACTGTGACTCATCCATGGCTCGTGTTCTAGTTGGTTGTGCACTAATCGACTAACTAGACCTTGACAGGCCAAGTGGACACTCTCGGGATATCCACTTATTGATCCAGTATGTCATCCACTTCACAATCAAGAATCTCCTGTGAAAAGGAATCGGTGAAGCTCACAATCAAGGCTCTCATATCTATCTTGAAAACGAGTTAGTTACAAACCGTTGCTACTGATAGCCCTGTGACGAGTGGTGCAGACACCGAAGGCTCTGGAAGAGTTTTGTGACGAGATATCATGGACTAGTTTGAGGCGGGCAGGTGTCGGACTTGATTGGTCTAGTGATTCACTAATTGAAGTGACTCTTGAGGGTTCCGATTCAACATCTTCCTCTTCCGAATGCCCTTCTTATGCTTGGTTGACTATTTTCTCTAAGGCTTGACCTATCCTGTGGGTATAGTGACTAATATAATAACCTACTATATGCTTAATACATGGTTCTCGGTCATCCCTCTCGCACACTGGGAGCAGCCCCTCCTAAATGCAAGCTGCTCCTCTTCTTCCTTTAACGACTGCCTCCATGGAAAGTAAGCTGCAAACCTTCATCCGATCATTGCTAAGTCCTATGGAAGCCTCGCCAGGGCGTAAGATTACGCGTGCTTGTCTAGTTGCGAGCTTTGCGGGTTCCTTCTCGATGAGGTCACCATCAGATTCAAAGATTTCACCATCCCTATCGCAAGTACCTTTCGATGGATATGTACTATTCTGCCCGTTTCGTAGTCCTTTATACAGCTGGACGTAGGAGATAACGAAGTCCTAGCCTTCCGATAGTGAAGTTAATACCATCTTCTGGATGTCTTCCGTGACAAACTAAAAGGAGTTCGTGCCAAGCGGAAGGGGGTTAGGGTGCAGTGCCAATTCTAAGGTTAGAATCGCTCTCGTAACCTATCATCGTTCAGGAAAGAAAACCCACAGTTTAGCTTCATCAATCTCTTTCATGGGCTTGCCATTGCACGATGGTAAAGCACTCAATGCCAGATTACCCATCCAAGGTAGAGCAGAACTAGGAGCCGGTGGACCACCAGGACAGTCCTCCATTAGTGCTTGTCTCTGGGGTCGAGGTCCCTAAAGAATCTAACATATAAGAACTAGCCTACCTAGAATCAGATGATTGGAACGAGGGAAGCCGGTGTCCTGGCCTGTCAACCTAGAAATCTGGACTCATCTAACAGATCCAAATAGTACTTCTGCTGAGAGAGAAGGAGACAGCCATCCTTGCGGGCAACCTCGATGCCCAGAAAGTACTGTAAGGGACCAAGGTCCTTCGTGTGGAAGTGGCTGGAAAGGTGGGCCTTGACCTTGGAGATACAAGCACAGTCATTGCCAGTAATGAGAATGTCATCGACGTAGACTAGAAGGATAACGATGCCTTGAGTCCGACGATGAATGAAGAGAGAGGAGTCTGCAACACTACGATGGAAGTCAATCTGCTGGACCACCTGGCTAAACTTGTCGAACCAGACCCGAGGAGATGAGACCATAGATAGATTTCTGGAGATGGCATACCAAAGACTCCCCCGTACGCTCAAAACTAGGAGGTTGCTACATATAGACGGTCTCGGAGAGGTCCCCATTGAGGAAGGCATTCTTGATATCCAGCTAATGAAGAGCCCACTGACGATTGACTACTAAGGAGAGGAGCACCCGTACTGCATTCAGTTTAGCCACCGGGGAGAAGGTTTTCTCATAATCAATCCCATACTGCTGTGTGAAGCCTTTGGCAACAAGGCGAGCCTTCAAGTGCTCGACGGAACCATCGGGATTATGTTTCACAGTGAACACCCAGCGACATCCAACTCGCTTGTGTTCGGGAGGCAGAGGAACAAGATTCCATGTGCCATTGCCCCATAAAGCAAGCATTTCTTCATCCATCACAGCACGCCAACCTGGGCGACGAAGAGCTTCTTTGACAGAAGAAGGAATAGAGATCGAGGACAGGGTGCTAATAAAATGGCACAAAGCAGGGGTGAGACGATAGTAAGAAACAAAGTATGCAAGACGATGCATAGTACAAGAGCGCGGCTCCTTACGCACAGCAATAGGGCGATCATCAGACATATCGGACAGAGAAGTAGCAAGCAAAGAAAGAGACCTGGTTAAATAATCATTAAGGGATCATGTACATGATAAAAGTAGGAACGAGAAGTTAGGATACCTAAGTACATGTTGAAGCAAGTGTTCGAGACGAGTTACGGTATCCGGTACAGTTCATGCAAAGAAATGAACATAAAGAACATCATCACATCGGCCAAGGAAGGTTTCAAAAGGGAAGCCCCCATCTCGTAGTAAAGGTCATATCGAAGTAAAGGCGTCCTGTCCCTAAGAGTGTGCCACCTCTCGTAACACAAGGAATCCTGCCCCTAGAAACAAGTGATTACAGGTCTAGCATCGTCTAATCAGGTTTTTCGTCTAGAAATAGGGTGTTGCTTCTGTTTTGTCGATCCTAAGGCTGATCTCACCCCATTCGCAGCCATCCATGTACGATTCCTGCCATATTAAGGTAGTACGGATCATAGTGCTAGGTTGAAAGCATGCTTAGAGGATATCATTGGATTTCTTCTTTATGACAATAAATGCATGTACCTCGCCCCACCTAGTAAGATTGACAAGATGTCTGGAATGCCTTTTCCTTTAATTGCTAGGAGCGAATATCGGCATATGGTATTGGGGGAGGCCTCTCTTATTGTATGCGCGAGACCAATAGTAGCTAGTAAAAGAAAAATATCCTGGGAAAGGATACCGATTCCTTTAGAGTGCAATCCTACTCCCATTACACGACACTTCTTGTGGATAGGGATCTCTTTTACTACCCAGGAGCAACACTTATATGCTTTAATAATTAGAATAAGTACCTACTTATAATTCCCGAATCATGAATAAGAACAAGCTGTTGGTGAAAAAGGTAGTTCGTCCTTTTCAACTAAAGAGAATGGCTATTGAAAATGCGACTAGTCGTCCGAGAAGCGGTCTAAGAGGAATGGTCTAAGTAGGGTGGGAAAGAGCACATACGTATCTGGTTCAGGTCACCCATAGTTAGCTTGGCACATGGTACCAAAATAGGAAAGAAATAGGCAGATACTTCACCCGCCCGTATATAAGAAAGACGGCTTATCGGGCATTAAAGGTAAGCTACTTAGGTTAGGACGCGTAGAAGCTATTGGGAATTTCTCATTTGTAACATTCTAGGTTGATATTTATAGGCCGCATAAAGAAACTGCGACCCCTGCAGCTAAGGCATTGGCAGCTAAAGGTACCAAGTCTAAATATCATATCGGTACAGCCCACGGAGCGGTCAAATAAATGATTTTGCACTCGTGAAGCTATGTCCCTAAAATTCAACATTCTATCTCATATAGCTGTGATTTTATACTTTTCATAAGTCGAGTATGGACAAGTATTAAGTAGAGTAGGGAGGGTATCAAGTAGGGACAGTAGAGAGTAGAGTATGTCAGCAGGTGGGGAGACGGATCAAAGGCATTAATCTTCTTCTCGGTTCGCATGCGTTCATAATTTTTATTTCAAGCACCAACGAAGAAGAATTCGTTTGAGAAGTGAAGTGCCAACTCCTTCCCCACATCAACAAGGTTTAGTACTCAGGGTCAAGTTCGTGAAATCACCTTCTTGCCATAGGACCCGCCTTGTTGTATTGATTGCACCCAGAGAGCTACGAAGGTGTGCCAAACCCTCGATGAAATCATGGAACTGATAACCCACACCCAAGACATCAGTTCACTAGATTCAATACTCAATTACGAACATATTATAGGGATGATAGAATCACAAGGCTTGATACCATTACCTGCCCTTGTTTCTTCTCTTATCAAATTACATCCGGCTTTGATTATATTCAATTGTGAGTTACCCGGTAATGCCACATCAACTATTCTATGCTCGTAGGTATCTTAACGATTGATTCAATTGTGCAAACCTACCAAACTGTATCCTTTCCTTCATATTCATGTGCAAAAACCTAATAAGAGACTAATTCGCAAGGGACTACGCGCGAGGAACCTCTTTCTTAAAACAAATACCCCGAACAACCTATTCGATAGCTGCCTAAGAGAGCATTCGTGCAAACAGAACTACGCATTCTCGAACAAGGGATTCGTCGAAAATCCCCCAAGCCCTACCTAGTTTCGAATGACGTCTCGGCATCAAGTAAAGACCGACCCTTTAAAATGCCGTATTCTTTCCAAAAGAAAGGGATTTCATCGCCTTTACCTCTTCACGTGAACAAGCTATTATGTGCACGTGGATATCGTCACTATTGATCGGACTGGATGGGATACTAGCTTTATTCCTATCCCTGAGTCAAGATCCAAGGCACGGTCGCCTTCGATCACCTTGCCTTTGATCTTTGATGCCCTCCCAAACGGAAGAAATGATGCTGCTCCTTCTGAGTTCGTGATGTGCTTTGGCTTTCCTGCGATCTCCCCTGCTTGTGGCACTGACATCTAATACAGGGATTGGAGGCCTAACCGCTCTTGTCTTAGATGCTCTTTGATGGACATATCTCACTAATACAGTACAAAAGAGGAAAGGTAGGAGTTCCCGGCTAGCTCATTTCCCTTTGCTATTGAATTAAGTGATGTTTTCAGGTACAGATGAGGAATTGCACAAATAGGTTGTGCTAAAGGAACTGACCATGGTTAATCTATGAGGGGGAAGAGGTTTCATATAGGGCATCAAAATAGCTAGTGCGCAATGCCGACATTGATTTAAAAGTAGCAGGGATTTCATCTCCTTAGTCCGACAGAAGTCTCGAAGAGGGTAGGAATGGAATCAGTATCCGGGTCTAAAACGAGGCCAAATAGGAGACAACTGACGAAGGGGATTACAGTTGAGTATTGGGAATGGAGAGTCTATATGTTTCTGGCTGGACAAATGGGCTCTTCACAAGCCTTTTGTATACCGTGAGGATGTAAATGTCCCTGAGGAGGTGAAGCAATGGACTGTTAGAGCATCCAGTATTGTACGTGTTTATGAGATGAATAGATATAGATATAGGTGTCATCATTTTTTTATAAAAAATAATATAAAATTTAGAATCTAAAAATTAGGGCTCCAAATTGAGCCTTAATATTCTACAAAATGAGTTTTTACATTCTGAGTATAAAAATTATGAGACCCATACTATAGCTCATGTGGCTCCAATTGAATATTATTATTCTACAAATTGGATCCTACATTCTTAATCTGGAATCTAGAAATTAAGATCAGCCTTACTATTGATGCTCGAGGGTAGAGGTGAGCATTATTCGATTTTGGACCGAAAATCAAACCGAACCAAATAAGAGATTCGATTTGGTTTAAAAAAACCGGTTCGAGTTCGGTTATGAAAATACTAAATTTTCTTATTCGGTTTCAGTTTCGGATTTCAGTTTCGGTCCAAAACCGAAAACTGAATAAGAAAATTAAGTTTATATATATATATATATATATATATATATATATATATATATATATATATATGCTTAATTGCACTTTGATACCCTCAACTATTTTTATTTCTCAACTTAATACCCTAAACTTTTTTACTCAACAACTCGATACCCTCAACTATTTTAGTTTTTCAACTTAATACCTAAACCCCAAAATATTCCCAAACTATCCATGGCTCCCTCTTTCTCGAGGAAGAAGAAGAGTAAATGAGAAAAAGAAGTTATAAAGAGAGAGAAAGGGTTAGGCTTTAAATAGAGATGGTGGTAGGTAGGGGGTTGGTTGGGTTCATGATAAACCATCCTAAACCAAAACAAACCAACCCAAGCCGAACCAAAGACAAAGAAAAAGCAGAAAATAAACTACAGGAAAAATAATTAGCGTGAAATTAAAGAAATTAAATACAGAACAAATGTATGGTAAATATTAAATAAATACATTCAAGCAGTACACGTATTAAAATACGCATTCTGGAAACGGGAAGTGACATCTCTACCCTCCTTAGAAAAATTCTGTCCTCGAAATTTCAAATCCAAGCAGGATAGAAACAGCAGAGCTAAACTAATCCAAGTACAAGCAATTTTAGCGAGCAAGCAGTCATCTTACAATATCAATATCAAATAATATATCTATGCTTATTTATCGACGACATCTAGCAATTTCTACTCATAGGGCGATAAGCATGAGAAATCAAGACAATCAAGGTACACGGAAGGAAATATACCTTGTGAGTCAAATTGGTACGGATACCGTGATCGGATATCATCCTCACGTTCCCGCATTGACTCTCCTAAGGAGTGATGATCCCAAGCAACACAAATAAGGCTAATTATTCGGTTCTTGAGTATCTTCTCTATTCGGTCCAAAATGGATACCGGCTGTTCCTCGTAAGACAGATTGGTACCAACAACCAGCTCAGAATGGTCGAGGATATGGCTTGGGTCCGATACATACCTACGTAACTGAGATACATAAAATACATCATGCACCTTTCGTAACAAAATTGGAAGGGATAAACGATAAGCAACATCGCCTACTCTATCAAGGATAGCAAAGGGGCCTACGTATCGCGGACTCAACTTCCCGCGAACGCCAAATCTAATGATCCCACGAGTAGGTGAGATCCGCAAGAACACGTGGTCCCTAATAGAAAATTCTAGCGACCTACGATGCTGGTCTGCCCAATGACGATGTCGATCTTGCGCAACTCTAAGTCGCTCCCTAATCCTTTTAACCACTTCATCCGTCTGAACAATCATCTCCGGGCCTAACATCTTCCTTTCCTCGATATCATCCCATGCCAGTAGCGACCTACACTTCTTACCGTATAGTGCTTCGAATGGCATCATCTGGATACTGGCTTGATAACTGTTGTTGTACAAAAATTCGACTAAGTGCAGGTGACTCTCCCAAGCCCCTCCAAAATTTAGGGTGCAAGCTCGTAACATATCTTCTAAAGTCTGAATTGTTCTTTCTGATTGCCCGTCCGTCTGTGGGTGGTAAGCCGTACTAAATCTTAACTTGGTACCCAAACTATGATGTAAACTCTTCCAGAAATGTGATATAAAACAGGTATCTCTATCCGACACAATACTGACAGGGACCCCATGCTGCCTGACTATCTGCTGCATATACAACTCTGCCAACTTTTCTGTAGGTTGCCCTACTCTAAAAGGAAGAAAATATGCCACCTTCATAAGCCGATCCACTATCACCCAAATAGCATCCTTACCACTTGGTGATCTCGGTAAATCGGTCACAAAGTCCATTGTGATATGTTCCCACTTCCATTTCGGGATAGAAAGCGGTTGTAATAATCTAGCTGGCCTCTGTTGTTCTGCCTTCACTTGCTGACATATTAAGCATCGAGAAACGAATCTAGCTATCTCCCTCTTTATTCCGTTCTACTAGAAGTGCTGCTTGATATCATTGTATATTTTGGTCCCTTCGAGGTGTATAGAATACTGAGAACTGTGGGCTTCCATCATAACCTCCTGTCTGATATCTCCACTTGGCATACATAGACGTGATCCAAATCTAAGAGTACCATCTTCGTAAATTTTCATCTCCTTTCTGAGTCCTGACTCATATTTTGTCCTAAGCTTCTGAATCCTTGGGTCCTGTGCCTGAGCTGCCTTGATCCTGTCTACCAAGTCGGATTGAACTCGTAGACTTGCCAGAATTCTTGTATCACTAGGAAGTATAACCTCGATGTCCATCTCTTGAAGATCTTCTAAAATGTGTTTTTGTGATGTCAACATAAATGCGCCGCCTCTCTTGCTAAGAGCATCTGCTACCATATTAGTCTTGCCTGAATGATACTGAAGCTCTACGTCGTAATCCTTGATCAACTCTAACCATCTTCTCTGTCTCATGTTCAGTTCCTTCTGAGTAAAGATGTACTTCAGACTCTTGTGGTCTGTGTACATGTCTATTCGATCATCGTACAAGTAATGCCTCCATAGCTTCAAAGTAAATACTACTGCTGCCAACTCCAAGTCATGAGTCGGATAATTCTTCTTGTGATCTCGAAGTTGGCTAGATGCATACG
This sequence comes from Iris pallida, assembly GCA_029216955.1. Lineage (NCBI taxonomy): Eukaryota > Viridiplantae > Streptophyta > Magnoliopsida > Asparagales > Iridaceae > Iris > Iris pallida. The sequence continues at coordinate 4,611,301 of JANAVB010031019.1, read as the reverse complement.
CTATCACCTTCCCATGTTGTATTAGAATACACCCAAGTCCCTTTCCTGACGCATCACAATATACAGTAAAACCTTCGGGTCCAACCGGTAATGTAAGAATAGGTGCCGTGATCAACTTCTGTTTCAAATTCTCAAATGATGCATGGCACTCTGTCGACCAAATAAATGGCACATCCTTCCGTGTCAAGCGGGTCATGGGTGCTGAGAGTCATGCAAAGTCTGATACGAACCTTCTGTAATATCCTGCCAATCCCAAGAAACATCGTACATCTGCTATGGTCTTAGGTATTGGCCAACTCTCTACTGATTCTACCTTCTTGGGATCCACTGCTACTCCAGCCCCTGATATGATGTGCCCCAAGAATAAAATACGATCCATCTAAAACTCACACTTGCTGAGCTTGGCGTACAGCTGGTTCTCTCTCAGAACCTGTAATACTTTCTTGAGGTGATCTTCATGATCTTCTTCGCTAGCTGAGTATACGAGGATGTCGTCGAAGAACACAACGACAAATTAATCTAAGTATGGCATAAAGATGCGGTTCAACAAATCTATAAATATTGCTGGAGCATTGGTCAAACCAAACGAAATTACTAAGAATTCGTAATGCCCGTACTTTGACCTGAATGCCGTCTTAGGAATATCCTCTTTCCGAACTCTCACTTGATGATATCCTGATCGAAGATCTATCTTAGAGAAAATCTTTGCTCTGCTCAACTGATCAAACAAGTCGTCGATCCTTGGTAGTGGGTACTTGTTCTTTACTGTTGCCGTGTTGAGCTTTCTGTAGCCAATGCACAATCTTGATGACCCATCTTTCTTTCCTATAAGTACTACTGGTGCTGTCCATGGTGATTCGCTAACTCGAATGAACTTCTTCTCCTTCAGTTCCTCTATGTGTTGATACACCTTGGCCTGCTCTGAATCTGCCATTCTGTAAACTCGATATGCTATCGGTTTAGTTTCAGGTGCCAACTCTATTCTGAACTCAATATCCCTAACCGGTGGTAGACCTGGAAGTTCTTCAGAAAATACATCAAGAAACTCTTCAACTACCTTTGGGACTAGAACTTCCTCCATTGCCATCTCTACTCCTTGTTTATGTTGGTAGATCTCTGATCTGACTAAGATGAACCGCTTTATGCCTGGAATATTAAAAGATACACTCTCTCTATGATAATCTATTGTCGCATGACTGTCTTTCAGCCAGTCCATGTCTAAGATAATGTCGAAATTTCTCATAGGAAATTCTATCAACCTGGCGGGTAAGGGACTCCCGTATACTACAACTCTACACGCTAGAATAACTCTACTAAATCCTACGAGCCCATTACCAGTGAGTATATTCAACCTCCCTGGCAATATCTCGAATTCTATTCCTAGTTGTGTCGCAAATTATGCAGATATAAATGAGTGGGATGCTCCCGAATCAAATAATGCTACTGCGGAATATAAGGCGACGAGAATGTTACCTGCCACAACGTCTCCCGTTGCCAATGTCTCTTCCAAGGACATATTGAATTTCTTCTCTCGGCCTCCTTATTGGTTCTCATGCTGCGGCCTAGCCTGGTGTTGCTGCTAGCCCCTGCCTTGGTGATGCTGGGGTAGTTTTTGTTGTTGCTGCTGCATCGACGGTCCCTGCTGCCAAAATATCTGAGCTAGTGACATCAACGGACGTTGTGCCAACGGTCTCACCTCTACCGATGGTCCTTGATACTGGCCTGCCCCTGGTGCTGGCAGAGCAGAAATTTGTTGTACTGGTCCTCTTGACCTCGAATTCATGGGACAAGTGAAAACCCGATGATCTGGACTTCCACATATCAAACACTGTCCGTTCAATGCCCAACACATGCCTCTAGTGTGCCCTATCTTCCTACAATAGGTGCAGCCCGCTGCGGGTTGCTGATTCTTCCTCTGCTGTTGCTGCTACTGCTGCTGTCTTATTGGTGGTACTGGTCCTCGTATCGCCACATCGTGAATGCGAATGCCATACGATGGTGATGTTATTCGGGGCGCTACTCCCCCTGTCACTCCCGTTTCTCGTTATACATATTTTTCAGGATACGTATACGGATTTCTGACGATTGTCAGGTGGCCCGTATTTTGACTTATCTTGTTTAGCTTAGCTTTGGTTTAATTTTGACTTGATTGGTTCAATATGACTTGGCTTGGCTTGGTTTGGTTTATTTTGGGTTGAGATGAGAGGGGTTGCTATATAAGTCAACTTCTTCTCTCTCCTCCATTATTTTGCATTTAGTTCTTCATCTTCTTCATTATTCCTCACACCTACCAAGCCTAGGCAAGTGCAACTTGCTTCATGACGGATCTCAAGTTCTAGTGTTCAATTCTCTTCCTTACTTGATTCTAAGCCTCTTTAGAACTTGGCACTTTTGGATTTGATGGATGAATTCTTGTAGATCTAAGTTTACAACTTTTTGGTTTTTCTTGGTTTTGATCTATGAAACTTGGTTATTTTCAAAATCTAATAGTTCCATGTTGTATGAAATTCAATTCTACCCAATTTTGGCTTTTGAACCGCTTGATTTTGACTTCGTATGAGAAAGTTATGCCATTTTTGAGTTCATGGATCCCCCACACCTTTGGTTTTGTCGGGACGATAAACAGTGCCGTGCGCAGTGTCTTCGCTGTCGTGCGCCCGCGTGCCGCACTTACGCGCAACGTGTGCCGTGGGCGATTTTGTCCGCACGCAATGCGCAACTTGCGCGCCGTGCGCCCGCGCACTTCTTTGCCGCGCGCCGCGCTTGCGTGCAACGTGTGCCGTGGGCGATTTTGCCCGCACGTAATGCGCAACTTGCGCGCCGCGCGGCCGCACACTTCTCTGCCGCGCGTCCGCGTGCCGCGCTTACGCACAACGTGCGCCGTGGGCATTTTGCCCGCGCGCAATACGCAACTTGCGCGGCCACGCGCCCGTACAGTTTTCTGTCGCGCAATGTGTGCCGTGCTTGCGCGCAATGTGCGCCGTGGGCGATTTTGCCCGCACAACTTGTGCGCAAGTCACTCCAAATGACTGTTTTTGCTTCTTTGAGCTGCTTTGTAGCTAAAATCTGGAAAAACTCAAAACATGAAAGTTGTAGATCTCTTCCTTGGCTTCAAGAATATGTCACTAATTATTTTATGCAAGTTTCTCTCGTTCATAATAATGTAAGAATTAAAACACGACAGTGGCTTGTTAAGGCGCACTCTTAACAATTATCAAGTAACATGATAATTCTTGATAGTGACCCGTCATGGTGCACTCTTGACAAGTAACTTGACATGATAATTCTTGATGGTGATTCGTTGTGACGCACTCTTAACTTGATAATGTAACCTAACATGATAATCTCGATATGCCTTGCTAAGTAAATCTTGTCTTGACACCGTGGGTGTTTGTGCTTGTATAAGGTACATATCTCATCTTGCATCATGTTTAGGATATGAATTCCTGATTTCCACGGTCAGGAATTCGTACTGAATCTGACTAGGATAACGACTAGATTGATCAAGTAGTCCATGAAGAGGTTTCCCAGCTGCAGGTAGTCCCGTTATCTGGGCGCTCTAATTGGACTTGTAGCCTGCCGTCGAGTAGGGCACATTTCCAGCACACTGTCATGTGTTGCACCTCTAAGTCACCTAATCCAACTCTTTCAACTTGTGACCGGATAACTTGGATTAAGACTGCAGGGCTTGTGGCTGTTGGAACATCTCGATGCATCTTGTTAGTAACTAAGCTTGTGATAACCCTAGTTAGTTAAAGTATCAAGCCGTACTCTTTGTTTGGCCGTGAATGATGGATAGAGTCCTATCTTGTCTAGTCTTGTCTAGATCCAGTACATGGCTATCTCAGGACATGCTTGTTCATGTTTTACTTTATCGATAATTGGTTAGAGACTAAGTTCTGTTCAGGTGAAGGGTTACAATCTCGGTCCTTGTTTGGTTTACGGGTTGTAATTTGGTTACCGGAATAGTCCATTAGTCATCTTATCGTTTATCACCCTATTTTTTCTAACTCATGTCTTTCGTTATTCTTTATGTATCATGTGCTAATATGCTGGTTTTAGTTCTTAAGTGAAGTCTCCCTTGTGGTACTTGCTCTTTCTGGGGTCTGACCCAGCTGGTTTTGTATGGCCAGATTTCGGAGTAGCTCCCGAGGATCTCCCTGCCTTCCAGCCAGATGGTGACCACTAGGCGTAACCCTGGCAACGAGTGGGTTCTTATTTTGTCCTTCCACTCCCTTGTAAAAATATTCTTTTGAGGCATTTAGCCGCCGAGCATGTGTTAGCTCGTATGCAACTTTACTTACTGTCTGCCTACGGGCTGTACCATGATTGACAAATCCTAGGATTGATCATGTATGACTGAAACTCTTGCTAGTCTTCACGTTTTGTATGGCTAGCTTCATGATCATCTGAATATGTAATGTTTGGGACGCCTTAATTTGTATGTCTGATGATCTAACATCTTGTAACATTTACTTACTTGCTTGAGATTGAGACACTAGGCTTGTTCATTACCATAAGAGACTGATGGCTGGTAGTAAACCCTCATGCATCTAGACAGCCATGATCGTATTGCGAGGTGGGATTCACTTCTATGTACGTAGCTGGCTGTGTCTGTCCCCCGCTCTCCAGTATTCTGGTTCTGGGGCGTGACACGGTTTAAGTAGTGGCCCATGCTGGTCTTGTAAATCAAGATGTACGAGGGTTTCACTGAATAGATGTCTCAATCAGCACTCGCCCTTGATCTCTACTCGTGTCTTCTAATCTTTCTGAAATCTTGATCTGATCACATGTTTATTTCCTCGATCGATAATGGTCCTTCCTTATTGTTCCTCATGTCGTTTCTTTAGCGGCATTATTCCTGGTCCTACCGATCAGCAAGGCGGAGCACCTCCAGTGGACCGACAACAACCTGGAGACCAAGCCCAGCACTCTGGAGCGGCCTCCCGAGTCATGCATTCCGGGGATCTAGAGCCCCCAGTTCAACCCGTCCAGCCTCTAGAGCCTGATAATGGAACCCTGGTGGGTCTCATCAGGGAATTGCTTGCATCTCAAGATCGTCGCGGCGATGCCCTGCACCAAACAGTACAAGATGCCATGGGATGTGTTGGTTACCAAGGGAACAATGCGGCCAACAACTTCAAGCGTCTGAACCCTCCTTTCTTTGACGGTACTGAAGATGCTATTGCTGCTGATGCATGGCTTCAGGACACAGAGGTTATCCTGGAAGCAGCTAGGATTCCTGAGAATGAGAAGGTGGCCGTTGTGTGCCTGCAGTTATTAGACTTAGCCCGCAGCTGGTGGACGATGCTAGCAGTTGGATTACTGACGCCTGTCTCATGGGCGGTATTCAGCAACAAGTCCCAGACCAAGTACTTCGATGCAGTAGCTCGGTATGATCTGCAAACGAGATTCACCAATCTTAAGAAGATGGGAAGGACGGTCGATGGATATGCGGCAGAGTTTTCTAGACTCAGTCGGTTTGCTCCCAGCTTGGTGGAAACCGAATTGGATCGAGCCCAGCGATTCCAGCAGGGGCTCCACCTAGAGATTATCATATCGGTGGAACAGTTTGAGCACAGACGTTTGATGCCGTCCTGCGAGCAGCGAAGAGGCATGAGTTTACTTCACAAAGAATTATAGATAGAAGCGGAGGACGGAAGAGGTCTCATGGGCAGATGTCCCAGTCTTCAGCACCAGCCCCGGCAGCTAGGGCCTTGACTGTTGGAGCTCCTAGGAGGGCGACCACAGTTTGTCAGTTCAGCACTCGACGCCGGCGTATCCTCAGCATCAGAAGCAGAAGCAGTCTTCCACAATAGGCTGTACTCATTATGGGAAGCCAGGACATGTAGTCTCAGAGTGTCGTAGAGCACAGGGATTGTGCTTGGCTTGTGGGGCATCGGATCACAAGATAGGGTCCTGTCCGAATAGAGCCAGTTCGTCGTCGTCAAACCTAACCAGTCTATCGGTTAGGGGTCCAGCACCAGTACAGCAGCAATACCAGCCTCCGAGGCCATTGCCGCCTCAGGCCCAACAGTATGCCCAAGCTCAGATTCAGAACAGGCAGAGAGGTCACCAGCAGAGCGGACCAGCACCAAGAGGACAGGGTCACGCTATGGCTCTGAACGTAGCAAAAAAATTGGCATTAGGTGAGGTGGTGGCAGGTACCATTCTCGTCAACTCTTTTTCAGCATCAGTATTATTTGATTCAGGTGCATCTCATTCATTTATGTCTGCACGATTCGCAACATGGATTGGACTGGAGCCCGAGTCATTATCAGTAAGGCTCAATATACTTACTGGTAACGGTCTTATAGGGGTAGATAGAGTCTATTCCTCGTGTCAAATCGTAGTTAGCTGTAGAGAGTTTCCCGCTAGATTGATAGAATTTTCGATGGCCGACTATGATGTGGTCCTAGGAATGGATTGGTTGAAGGATCAATACGCAAGAATAGACTGCCATATTGGCAGGATTATTTTTGGTATTCCAGGCGAACCAGAGTGTTCATTTTCTAGAGGCGAAGTAGAACCTTCTCCACCAGTATTGCGGATGGCAGTAGCAGAAGCAGTTCAATTTCCTATAGTAGTAGAAGAGTTTCCTGATGTGTTTCCCGAAGAGCTTCCAGGTATGCCACCGGAGAGAGAGATAGAGTTCGCTATCGACTTGATTCCATGGACGGCACCAGTGTCAGAGAGAGTCTACAGGATGGCACCTTCAGAATTAGAGATCTTGTACAAGATGATTGAAGAACTCAGAACCAAGGGATTTATTCGTGCTAGTGGATCGCCTTGGGGAGCCCCGATGCTTCTTGTGAAGAAGAAGGATGGTATGTCAAGAATATGTGTTGATTATCGTACCTTGAACTCTGTGACAATCAAGAACAGATATCCTTTATCAAGGATAGATGATTTGTTTGATCAACTCAGTGGGGTAGCAGTATTCTCGAAGATTGACTTCGGTTAGGGTACCATCTGATCAGAGTCAGAGAGCAAGACATCCCGAAGACCACATTCAGATCTAGATATGGACATTGGAAGTTCCTTGTTATGCCATTTGGAGCGACTAATGCGCCAACAGTATTCATGGATCTCATGAATCGTATCTTCATGCCCTATTTGGACCAATTCGTGATAGTGTTTATAGATAACATCTTAGTCTATAGCCAGAATGAGGCAGAGCATGAGCAACATCTTCGTGTAGTTCTTTAGGTTCTCAGGGAGCACCAGTTGTATGCGAAGTTCAGTAAGTGCGAATTTTGGCTTGATCGTATTTCGTACTTAGGTCACATCATCACCAGAGGTGGAGTGGAAGTTGACCCCCCAGAAGATATTGGCCATAGAGACGTGGCCAGCACCTAGCACCGTTGTAGAAGTTCGGAGTTTCCTAGGATTAACTGGCTATTACCGGTGGTTTGTTTTAGACTTTGCTCGAATTTCAGCACCACTGACGCAGTTGACCCGTAAGGATGTCTTTGACAACAGAGTGTCAGAGTTTATTTAAGAAGTTGAAGCGAAGATTGATGACGGCTCCCATTCTTACTATTCCAGATGGGACTGGAGGATTTTCAGTTTATTATGATACTTCCGGCAGACGATTGGGATGCGTCTTGATGCAGCATGGTAAGGTAGTAGCTTATGCGTCACGTCAGCTTCGTGATCATGAGAGGAATTACCCAATCCATGACTTAGAATTAGCTGTGGTAGTTTTTACACTCAAGTTGTGGAGACATTATTTGTATGGGGATCGGGTGGACATTTTTACCGACCACAAGAGTCTTAAGTATGTGTTTACCCAGATGGATCTTAACATGCGTCAGAGAAGATGGCTATAGCTACTTGTGGATTATGACATCAACCTGCAATATCATCCTGGGAAGGCCAACATTGTTGCAGATGCATTGAGCAGAAGAGGCGGAGTCTATTTTCTAATAGCGCAGCCAGAGTTATTAGCAGATCTTCAGAAGATGGGTATTGAGGTTGTTTTTCCCACCAATGTGGCATTGATGGACAGCATACAAGTTTAGTCCAGTATAGTTGAGAGGATTAGGTTGGCACAATCAGCAGATTCTAAGCTTCATCGGCTTAGGGCAGAATGTGTAGCAGGACGGAGACCAGAGTTATGTATTCATGAAGATGGTATACTTCGACATGGGAGACATCTTTGTGTACCTAGTGGTGATATCAGACAAGAGATCATGGCAGAGGCTCACAGTTCTCAGTATTCCATTCATCCCGGTAGCACGAAGATGTACCGAGACATCCGTCAGTATTTCTGGTGGAATGGCATGAAGAGGGAGATAGCCCGGTTTGTCTCTCGTTGTTTAGTTTGCCAACAAGTTAAAGATGAACATCAGAGGCCAGCTGGACTTTTTCAAACTTTACCGATTCCAGAATAGAAATGGGAGCATATTACCATAGATTTTGTAACTGGGTTACCTAAATCCCCAGCTGGAAGAGATGCCATATGGGTTATAGTTGACAGACTCATGAAGGTAGCTCATTTTCTCTCCTTCAGAGTTGGTCAGTCGACGGATCAGCTTGCAGAGATATACCTCAGACAGATAGTCAGATTGCATGGAGTACCAGTCAGTATTATATCCGACAGAGATTCAAGATTCACATCGCACTTTTGGTGGAGTCTTCAAGAGAGCTTGGGGACTCGACTCAAGTTCAGTTCAGCTTGTCATCCGCAGACAGATGGTCAGTCAGAGCGCACGATCCAGACTCTTGAAGATATGTTGTAATCATGTACATTTGACTTCGGTGGGAAGATCACCTGCATCTCGTAGAGTTCTCCTATAATAACAATTTTCAGGACAGTATCCAGATGGCACCATTTGAAGCGCCGTATGGCAGAAAGTGCAGATCACCTTTAGCTTGGGATGATGTCGGCGAGAGACAGATGCTTGGTCCAGAGATGATTACGCAGACAATCGAGGTGGTCAGACAAGTCAGAGATCATCTTCGAGTTGCCCAAGATCGCCAGCGCCATTGGGCCGATTCTCATCGGCGTCCCCTTGAGTTTTCAGTCCGCGACCATATATTCCTTAGGATCTCGCCTACCCGTTGTGTCATTCGATTCGGCGTGCGGGGAAAGCTTAGTCCTAGGTATATAGAACCGTTCGACATTCTAGAGCGAGTAGGTGATGTGTCCTATCGTCTCGCTCTTCCGCCATCGTTATGTGAGGTACATGATGTCTTCTATGTATCTCAATTACGACGGTATATCCCGGATCCGAGCCATGTCCTTGATCATTCGGAATTGGTTGTTGGTACCAACCTTTCGTATGAGGAGAGGCCCGTATCCATATTGGACCGAAGAGAGAAGATGCTCAATAACAAGACTATTAGTTTAGTCCGTATTGCTTGGGGTCATCACTCCTTCGGTGAGTCAACATGGGAGCGTGAGGATGATATACACTCGCGATATCCACACTTGTTTGACTCACAAGGTATAATGTCTTCCTTATGCCTTATGCTTTTACTTTCTTACTTGCATGAATGATTGCTTGGTTGACTGCAAGTCGTAGCTTGCTTATGATTAATATAGCTTGTCCCGACACCCCTAGCCTCTTGATTAAATTTCGAGGACATAATTCTTTTAAGGTGAGTAGAGTTGTCACTCCCGTTTCCCGTTATACGTATTTTTCAGGATACGTAAACAGATTTCTGACGATTGTCAGGTGGCCCATATTTTGACTTATCTTGCTTAGCTTAGCCTTGGTTTAATTTTGACTTGATTGGTTCAATATGACTTGGCTTGGCCTGGTTTGGTTTATTTTGGGTTGAGATTAGAAGGGTTGCTATATAAGTCAACTTCTTCTCTCTCCTCCATTATTTTGCATTTAGTTCTTCATCTTCTTTATTACTCCTCCCACCTACCAAGCCTAGGCAAGTGCAACTTGCTTCATGATGGATCTCAAGTTCTAGTGTTCAATTCTCTTCCTTACCTGATTCTAAGCCTTTTTAGAACATGACACTTTTGGGTTTGATGGATGAATTCTTGTAGATCTAAGTTTACAACTTTTTGGTTTTTTTTGGTTTTTATCTATGAAACTTGGTTATTTTCAAAATCTAACAGTTCCATGTTGTAGGAAATTCAATTCTACCAAATTTTGGCTTTTGAACCGCTTGATTTCGACTTCGTATAAGAAAGTTATGCCATTTTTGAGTTCTTGGATCCCCCACACCTTTTGGTGCTGTCGGGACGATGAACAGTGCCGCGAGCAGTGTCTTCGCTGCTGTGCACCCGCGCGCTGCGCTTGCGCACAACGTGTGCTATGGGCGATTTTGCCCGCGTGCAATGCGCAACTTGTGCGCCGCACGCCCGCGCACTTCTATGCCGCGCGCCGCACTTGCGCCCAACGTGCGTCGTGGGCGATTTTGCCCGCACGCAATGCGCAACTTGTGCGCCGTACGCCCGCACACTTCTCTGCCGTGCGCCCGTGCGGCGCGCTTGCGCGCAACGTGCGCCGTGGGCATTTTGCCCGCGCGCAATGCGTAACTTGCGCGCCGCGCGCCCGCGTACTTCTCTGCTGCGCGCCCGCGCGCCGCTCTTGCGCGCAACGTGCGCCGTGGACAATTTTGCCCGCACGCAATGCGTAACTTGTACGACCACGCGCCCCTGCAATTTTTTGCCGCGCAATGTGCGCCGTGCTTGCGCGCAACGTGCGCCGTGGGCGATTTTGCCCACGCAACTTGCGCGCAGGTCACTCCAAATGACTGTTTTTGCTTCTTTGAGCTGTTTTATAGCTAAAATCTGGAAAAACTCAAAACATGAAAGTTGTAGATCTCTTCCTTGGCTTCAAGAATATGTCACTAGTTATTCTATGCAAGTTTCTCTCGTTCATAATAATATAAGAATTAAAACACGACAGTGGCTTATTAAGGCGCACTCTTAACAATTATCAAGTAACATGATAATTCTTGATAGTGATCCGTCGTGGTGCACTCTTGTCAAGTAACTTGACATGATAATGCTTGATGGTGGTCCATTGTGATGCACTCTTGACTTGATAAAGTAACCTAACATGATAATCTCGATATGCCTTGCTAAGTAAATCTTGTCTTGACTCCGTGGGTGTTTGTGCTTGTATAAGGTACATGTCTCGTCTTGTATCATGTCTAGGATATGAATTCCTGATTTCCACGGTCAGGAATTCGTACTGAATCTGACTAGGATAATGACTAGATTGATCAAGTAGTCCATGAAGAGGTTTTCTAGCTACAGGCAGTTCCGTTATCTGGGCGCTCTAATTGGACTTGTAGCCTGCCGTCGAGTAGGGCACATTTCCAGCACACTGTCATGTGTTGCACCTCTAAGTCACCTAATCCAACTCTCTCAACTTGTGACCGGATAACCTGGATTAAGACTGCAGGGCTTGTGGCTGTTGGAACATCTCGATGCATCTTGTTAGAAACTAAGCTTGTGATCACCCTAGTTAGTTAAAGTATCAAGCTGTACACTTTGCTTGGCCGTGAATGATGGATGGAGTCCTATCTTGTCTAGTCTTGCCTAGATCCAGTACATGGCTATCTCAGGACATGCTTGTTCATGTTTTACTTTATCGATAATTGGCTAGAGACTAAGTTCTGTTCAGGTGAAGGGTTACAACCCCGGTCCTTATTTGATTTACGGGTTGTAACTTGGTTACCGGAATAGTCCATTAGTCATCTTATCGTTTATCACCCTGTTTTCTCTAACTCATGTCTTTCGTTATCCTTTATGTATCATGTGCTAATATACTGGTTTTAGTTCTTAAGTGAAGTCTCCCTTGTGGTACTTGCTCTTTCTGGGGTCTGACCCAGCTGGTTTTGTATGGCCAAATTTTGGAGTAGCTTCTGAGGATCTCCCTGCCTTCCAGCCAGATGGTGACCACTAGGCGTAACCCTGGCAACGAGTGGGTTCTTATTTTGTCCTCCCACTCTCTTGTAAAAATATTCTTTTGAGGCGTTTAGCCGCCGAACAAGTGTTAGCTCGTATGCAACTTTACTTACTGTCTGCCTACGGGCTGTAACATGATTGACAAATCCTAGGGTTGATCATGTATGAGTCTTCACGTTTTGTATGACTAGCTTCATGTTCATCTGAATATGTAATGTTTGGGACGTCTTACTTTGTATGTCTGATGATCTAACATCTTGAAACATTTACTTACTTGCTTGAGATTGAGACACTAGGCTTGTTCAAGATCATAAGAGACTGATGGCTTGTAGTAAACCCTCGTGTATCTAGACAGCCGTGATCGTATTGCGAGATGGGATTCACTTCAATGTACGTAGCTGGCTGTGTCTGTCCCCCGCTCTCCAGTATTCTGGTTCTGGAGCATGATACCCCCTCCTCCTTTAATCTGATTGGGAGATCTCTTCTGACCTCCATTTCTTGATGTGATCCTCTGGATTGTGATCTCATGTCTCCGGGTTGCCGTCAATACATCATCGAAAGTCTGGTAGTTGTGCCCCTCTATCAATTACAAGAGTTCAAAATGAAACCCTTGCTGAAACCTCATAGCCCTCTGGCTCTCTGTTGCTACCATCTCCGGGGTAAACTTACTCAGTCTGCAGAACTCTGCTGCATAAGCATCCACTGTCTTGTCGGCTTGCTTGAGGTTGATAAAATTCTGCTGCAGCTCGAACTGTGCCATAACTCCATAGTACTTCGTCTTGAACCTTGCAGTAAAATCATCCCAAGCTATGGGACGTCTGATGCCCACTTCTTCTGATTCCTACCAATCACGTGCGAGGTCCAGAAGTAACAGCTTCACTTGATCCATACGTTCTTCCGTCGGTACCTTAGCTGCTGTTTGAATAGCCTCGATGTCCTTAAGCCATGTATCTGCTGAAATAGCATCTTCCGTGCCCTCGAAACGACGGGGGTTGTACTTGCAGAACCTGGTTGATGCCTCTGAATCAGTCCTCACTCCCCTTTCCAAAGACGTTTGCAATCCTTGGTTGAGCAATAGATTCTGCTCTTGCAGCTGAGTGTGCATGTGTTGCTGGGTCAACATCTGATGTTACTGAGTAGACATCATCCCTCTTATGATTTCCAGAAGGGCTGGTGTGTCTACTGCCATAGGGGTAGGCGAAATCGTTGATGGTGTTGTAACCTCCGGATACTGCGGTCCAACTATTGGTTCCACTATCACCTCTTCTTGGATGTTCTCTTGAGGTAGTACTGGCCTTTGTTGCTGACCAACATGGTCATATTATTCATGTTGCCCTTGTTTTCCTTGTTGTTGCTGTCCAGCTCTGACAGATGCAGACGAGGTGCCCCTAAGAAAAGGGACAAGAGAGCAATCAAACGATCGGACAGAAAAGATCAATGAAGTCAAAGGATACCGGAATGTCAAGCTTGGGTCGAGAGTAACGAATCATGAGATTAAGGGGAAACATGTGTGATTGAGACATCCTATAAAGTAAAATACCCCACAAGTCTGAAATCAGACCTGCATGGGCCACCACTAAAACCTTGTCACGTCCAAGAACCAGAATACCCGAGAGCGGCGGAATGACTCAGCCAGCTACGTATTACGGGTAGATGAATATCGTATAATACGATCAATGCTGTCTAAAATACGAGGGGGGTACATACTACATGAAAGTCTCACTAGGGTTACTCAACATCTATTGTCTCAATCATTCAAACAAGAAGCAAAAAATAGAGAATATATAAGATAAAGAAGTAAGGCGTCCCAAATGCTAAGTCAAAATGTTCTTGAGATCTGGTTTTATAAAACATAGCCAGATGATATGACAAGGTATACACAATCGTTATCAGCTGCAGTCTGACTTAATTACAATTATGTAAAAGTAAGTGCAAGACAGTCCGACTAACATATTGGTGCCAAGCGGCAAAATGTAAAGTAAGTTGTAAAATGAGCAGAGAAGCAAGAAACCCACTCATGTCCTCCTGCGATCATCCCTCTAGTATTGACCATCTTGGAGGTGGAAGTAAGCTGAGTCCTCGGAACTGGCTCTAAATCTGTCCATGCAAAACCAGAGAGGTTAGACCTCTAATAGCAAGTACCACAAGGAAGCACGACATGAAGAATTAGAACCAGTGATAAAAGTTAAGAATATGATAAATATGTCTCCGCTTGCTACTGGGATTCACACAACATCACGACACTTCAAACCAACTTCCCAACCAAACAAGGACACAAGTCGACCCGTCATATCCTGACATTCTGATCATCGCAGTTAGTTAACGAAGTAAGTACAGTACACAAACAAATCAATTTAAACGGTAATACAACTACTACGGCTTGCTAACTGTAAGTTCCAAGTTGTCCTGGAAATATGCAATAAGGGATTCCTCAGTTTTTACTATGTACAAGCAAGGCTAGTCTACCCAATAATCAATTACGCCAATCATGAATTAGACGAGTACCAGCGGGACGCCCATCATTAATATATGTAAAGATATAAGCAGATACCACTCCCTGTCCGTGTGGCAGATTTGCAGTATCTATGGGAACCAGCCGGCATGTCGGGACACTAATTATCCCGAGATGGCCGCCATGTGAGAACTTGAGAATCCATTCTCTCCATGCAATCATTATTCTATTTAACTTAATAGTCCCTATGTTGATTGAAATCTCATGTTGTGGATCATGGTCATTCAGAATGAGTACAGAGTACGATATGCATAACTCTACAACGATGCCCGTACGGTTATGTTGTAGGTCTTACATAGCATAATACAACAATCAAACCTAGCCACGGAATAATCGTGTCTTGACTGTAAGGTGCACATACTGTCTTTATAGAAACAAGTTGAAGTCTGTACGTGTCCATATGCCAATGTTCGGAATCGGCTAGTCGATTGCAATGGTTCATGGTTACTATGAACGTGTCTCATTCAATTTCAATAAGATGACTAGCCAGTCTCTTAGTTCCAACTAGGAACGCATGATCAATCATTTAGTCAAGGTAACAATCATTGTCAATTCGTGACAAGGCATGAAGGTCAACTAGCATTTAGTATGGTCGAGTCTATAACTCTCAGGGTTAAGTTCCAGTCATTCTGGGTATCCATAAACCAATCAAGACACAGGGCACATCCCACACAACAATATGTATTAACATAACATGATTGTATCAAGTTCATATCAAAAGGCGTAAGGATATAATAAGGGATGCCATGCGCCCAAGGAGTACGCCCAAGAAAGTACGCATAAAAATAGAGTTACGCGTAAAATGGAGTTACACGTAAAGGAATAACATTACGCGTAAAAGAATACGCATAAAGGAAGTAGGAAATCATGTTACGCGTGAAATATTGTACGCGTAAAGAGTAACATTACGCGTAAAAGAATACGCGTAAAAGAAGTAGAAAATCATGTTATGCGTGAAATATTATACGCGTAAACAGTAACATTACGCGTAAAAGAATACGCGCAAAGGAAGTAGGAAATCATGTTACGCGTGAAATATAGTACGCGTAAAGAGTAAATTATGCGTAAAAGAATATGCGTAAAGGAAGTAGGAAATCATGTTACGCGTGAAAGAATAACGTTACGCATAAAAGAATACGCGTAAAGGAAATAGCATTACGCGTAAAGGAAATACGCCAAGCCAGAGTAGACTTGCGTAATCCAGATTCATGCTGACACGAATGATCGTGGGCGTAGAGCTTGGTATTACGCGGGTACGTATAAACGTGGGCGTAGAGAACTTCCAGAACTCCAATTTTTGTGAAACCTCAATCTAAGCCTAAAATGTGACTTCCATGGATCAAATTGGGGTATAACACACATCTCAACAACCTGGAATGCTAAAAACTTGGAAATAAGGAAGTTCGATAGATCAAAACCACCAAAATTCGAAAATGGCCAATTTCTAGATCTACAAAAATAAAACTTTCAAATGCAAAAATGTTAAGTTCTAAACTATCTTAGAATCATGAGAGGAAGATAAATGAACCATAAAAATGGGTTCACATGTGGAATCAAGATGCACTTGCCTAAGCTCTTGGTAGGTGGAGAGAGTTATGAGGAAGAAGAAGAGTAAATGAGAAAAAGAAGTAATGAAGAGAGAGAGAAAGGGTTGGGCTTTAAATGGAGATGGTGGTAGGTAGGGGGTTGGTTGGGTTCATGATGAACCATCATAAACCAAAACAAACAAACCCAAGTCGAACCCAAGACAAAGCAAAAGTAGAAAATAAAATACATAAAAAATAATTAGCATGAAATTAAAGGAATTAAATACAGAACAAATGCATGGTAAATATTAAATAAATACATTCAAGCAGTACACGTATTAAAATACGCATTATGGGAACGGGGAGTGACATCTTTGCTATGTCCTGATACAAGAAGCTCCACCTACAACATTAGGCGAAGACTTTGGTATCCAAATAAACTTGGATCAATATTTGTTAGCTTTAGGGACCCATATACTATTTACTCTAGCATTGGTAGAAAAACTCCTACGAATAGGACAAGTTAGACTCATGTGTCCAATGTGAGAGCAATAAAAGCACCTAATGCTAGTGTGTGCACATGTATCGGAATGAGCATGATTATGAACATATGACATACTAGAATGATGAATATCTCTAGAGTGAGCATGAGAAGATTTGGTTTTAAGAATATTATGTTCTAATAACAAATCATCGTGCATGCAAGTAAGAGAATCAAATTTAGCATTTAAAATATCATTCTCTTTTTCAGATAAAGCAATTCTAGAGATAAAAACATTATTTTGTTTCTTTAAATCATCAATAGAAGAATCATGCAAATAAGATAACTCATATGATTGAGTCTTGAGATCTTCTATTGATGAGGAAAGAGATTTAATTTTCAAAATTAAAGCCTCATTCAAACTCTTTAAAGAAACACAAGATGAGTTTTGATAATCAAGTCTAGATTATAAATCATTGTTTTCATTTCTCAAAAACTCGTTTGCTTCTTTTAAATGAATAACCTTTTCAGAAAGTTCTTCATTTAGAGAATGAAGGTTGTCAAGAATCTCTAAGGATTGTTTAGCCACGGCTTTCCACTTAGAGCATTTCTTGTATTTAGAAGAAACATGATTGTCTATGCTATTAGAAGTAAAACCCTCTTTATCGGAGGAGGAGGAGTAGGAGGAATATGATGCCATAGAAAAATAACAAGGATCTACTCTAAAGATGTTAAGACTAACAATAGAGTCCTTGCTCTGATACCAATTGTAGTAACCCTAGAGGGGGGTGAATAGGGTCAAGCTAACTAATCTAGCACTTAGCACAAGCTAATGGACAATTTAAAAAATAAGTGTAAGAGAAGAAGCAAAAAAATACCGACACCCGATGTATCCTGGTATCCTCCCAAGGGGCACTCCAGTCCTGGAACTCTTTCCGAATTTAATCCACTATTATCGCAAATAGTACAACGTGAGTTTTCATACGAAGGCTCACCAACTTCTTACATGAGAGCTGTAGTGCCCCGCTCCGAGAAGGCACTAGATAAACAGAGAAATCGGATTGATGGCTCTGTAACAGAAGACAATTAATCTGGATGAGTGGACAAAGTCTCATTTTATGATTCGCTTACACCTAATGAGAACCTGAGTTTTTGATTGAATGTTATTGCTAATAACAAGATGGTAAATCATTAAGTATGCTTATAAGAGAATCTACATGCTGCCATGCTAAGAACATGAAAGGAGTTAACTTTTATGCATAAAAGAAGATTATTGCCTGTTAATAATAAATGAATGATGCCTTAATCAAGAGTGCTTTGCTATGCTAAGAACAAGAATAGATAACATGCATGCTATGTAGAAGATTGCTGCCCGATAACAAGAACTGAACTGTTGCCATGTTAAATCAAACGAGATGCCTGCCATGTTAAAAAGTTAGAGATATTGTCTCAAAAGAGAGAACTATTGCCATATTTAATAAGAAAAGAAAAGAGATTGCTCGCATGTCCTGAATTCGTATACTTGCAAAGAAAGAATGTTTATGCTTAATCTGAACAGAACTGCTATCACGTTTCAAAGAAATAAATGATTGTTTGTCCCTCAATTATGCTCTGAATGCTAGATATGTACAGATGGAATTGTATTTGTTGTAAAAAATAATAATTATGTAGGAGATTCGGCTCTGAGATCACAGAAAAGAAAGAAGGCAGAGTCATAGCTCTGTTGTTACAAAGAAAGAAGGCAGAGTCATAGCTCTGTTGTTACAAAGAGAGAAGGCAGAGTCATAGCTCTGTTGTTACAAAGATTGACATAGAAAAAGATGAATCATTCCCCTTAAAGAGTTTATCTACTAGATGTTGTATTCATGCATTGGTCTCGGACAACTTGTATACAAGGTTACTAGATCTTTCGACGGTTTCCAGGACACTGGGAGCCGATCGGCCTAGGAGAGATTGTCAAGACACCAAGAGGTACAAGAAACCTCAGGTGTTGCATCAATGTCCACTAGTGACGAGCTAAACCCAAGTGTCACAACGGCTAATAATGGGACTACCCATGGACCATCATATAGATAGATGTTGATTGGTGCAGAGCTAAACCCATGTGTCACAGCTACCAATCGAGTCTGCATGTGTCTATAATAAGAATGCTAAAGCTAACAATGCAGAGACGAACAGAAAATGAGAACGTTGGTTAATTATGTTTTTGCTAATCCTTGTCTTGTGCAGGGATGGACCGTCGGCTATGGTAAGAATCACTTAAAAGTGATACATATGTATTGCTTGAGTTTGCTATATGAATTACTTGCAGAGATTTATCCGTTACAAAGATGTGCTATGTCCCCTTTAAAGAAAAGATATGATATCGTACTTATAATCGTCCATAAGAGTTGCTTGAACAAAGAAATAATTATTCTCATAAGACACACTACAAAAAAAGTGACCTTTTGGGACAACAAAAAACCGTCTTAAAAACTGCAATTACCGTCCCAACAAATATTTGGGACGGCCTTTGAGACGGGAATGGACGGTCCCATTAGGGTGGCGTGGCAAAAACTTTAGAGACGGATATTGCCGTCCTAATTATTGTTAAAGGACGGTTAGGCAAAACGTCTCAAAAGTTTTCAATTTTATGCTTTTATGTGACGGTTTATTAATTTGTCCCAAAAAACAAGTTTTTGTAACAGATATATTTCGTCCTAATAAATAAGGGACGAAATTTTAAAAAGTACTGTAATCGTGCGAAAAAACTTAACAATTGTTTAAATCATTATGGAATTACTAATTTCCTGTTTATATATAAAATATATAATTGAATTTTATATACAACAAAAATTCATACAGAACTATTTTATTTAATCAGAAATGCATATGGTAGCCGCAACATTAACAAAGCGTAGCCGCAACATTAACAAAACGATTTCTATAAAACATATTTAAAGGTAATATCCATTGTTCACAAAATGAAATCCAAGTCTTACATCACTTAGTGTTCCCATCAAGCTTTATATCAGTAAGCATTCACTTAATTTACAAAATAAAATCTACGACTTTTTACACAAGTCCAAAACATATATATTTGATTTTCCACATCCATTGACAAACCGATCCACACATCCATGGCTGCCAGCAGCATTGGCTACCTGGAAACACATGAATAAGCCAGAAATATGGTTAGTTATAAGTAATTGGGACCCTTGGTACATGAATAAGCTAGAAAGTTTTATTCACCAACACCAGCAAATCAAAATTACTATGTCACCTAAAAAAAAAGCTTGTATTATGAAATAAGAAATTTTTGGCTTCTCATATGGCCACACTACAAAAAAATAATTCCAAGTATTGAACTCTTTCGATTAACTGAACTAGACTAGTATCTCAAAATATCCACAAGTTGTGGCCAAGATCTATCATGTCAATACATCATGTACAAATTATTATTTAGAGTCTAAGAAAAACTAGCCATATACTACAAGTATGCAATTGTATCTCGCAAACAACTCAACACCTTAACTTGATAGAAGTTAACTTATCTGAAAAGCGTATAAAAAGCATACCTAAGAGGTTCAAGTGTACTCTCACCAACATAAGCAACATCGGCAAAGTGCATAACAACATCAAATGCATTCTGTTCAAGTATTTGGTTAACCTAAAATTGTGTAAACGAATAACAACAAAATCCATCTTAAGCAAAAACTTGTATCTCCATATAATTTCCAAACTCTACATGATCAGGATACAACTTTTGGGTCTCTTAAATCAGCATAAATGAATTAGAGCCTTCCAGGTTCTAGAAATAGCTCCTGGAGAATCTTGTTGGCCCCCATATTTCCCCTAGAAAGATTAACCTGTAATGGTATAGTGGAAAGAATAGTAAACAACACAAAACACACAATGCATGTACTTCTTTTCCCCTGGATATGTATATGTGTGTATCATTAAGGGGTTTGGAGGGGGGAGAGTGAAAAGAGAGGATACCACTATGATAACTCGGTATGAGTCCTTAAGGAGACGAAGAGCAGCTTGTGACCTGATGTAGCCAGCACCTCCTGTTACTAAGACATGTGTTACCCCTGGTTCATGACGAGAAAATTGGAAGCAGTACATGTTTAAGAAAAAAGTCATTTTTTTACAAAAACGAGAAGAAAATCTATGACATTAAAAACAAATAGTCACATAAATAGAATTAACCCCATACCATACTTGTTCCACCAAAAACAGGGGATTGCTTCAGAATAATAAACACATGAATAAGCCACTAAAATCGAAGTAAGGAAGTAAGGAAGTATCCTTGTAAGGAAGTATCCTTGTAACCAATTCAGAGTTTAAGGACATAAAAACAGTCATACAATAAATCTCTTATATTGTAAGGAAGTATCCTTCTAATCGACAAAAGACAACTTTACATCTACAATAAATCTCTTATAATGATAAGAAATTATATTCTATCTGAATCTGAATAAGATCAGCATTTAATCAAGTCATAAAAACAGTCAGCAAGCAATCAGTAAAATGTATATTTAGTTGGTACTCTCTTATGTACAGTGGGAGGAAAATCTTCTATAAATGGATTTTGATTGAGGTAGTTCTAAAACATAAGATGCTTATGAAATCAATCATTTTTAGCTAATAATATAAATTATGAAATCATATTAAAGCAGCACTTTATTTTATTATTCATATTTTTAACTATATAATTTACCAAAACTCAAACCTATGAAGCTCATAAGAAATTAGTCAAAAAATGACAAACCTCCTAGATGCAAACTTAGATGAAATGGAAAATGAACCATGATTTTAAACAATTACAGAGTTATGCGCCTATGCTAATAGGATACTAGCATGTTGTAAACCATTCTAATCTAGCAATGAATCGGTAACATTTCATATGAAGACTGCAAAGCAAGAATACTGCAAAATCATTAATGTCCGAGTGGTTAATGCCAAATTAGCACTAAAATACACGTGGTCAAGCCATGGTTGGTGTCAGGTCCCTATTGTTGTGTGTTCATGCAACAGTGTAACACGCAAGTAAATACAGATCAACATAATAAGAAGTCTATAATGTACAAGAAAAGGATCAACCTAGTGCTTATGCAGAGAAATATGAACATAATACGCTTTGAAGCATTAGCCTATATTCTACATAAAATAAAAAGTTCCATACCTCTATAGAATTATCTACGTCCATTGAATTCATATCTTTCCTTTCATTCATAGGAAATGGATCCTTGAGAACATCTATCCTGCCAATCTGAAAATCTCCTCCACCTGAAAGATGGATCTATACTAGAAAGAGTGTAAACATCAACATGATAGAAACATCCAAGTGAGATATGTTCAGCTGATTTACAGAAATACTGTGAGCACGCACATAGCCTGATAAAAACAGAGTGCATCTTCCAGGATTTCCATTATCACGATCACAAAAAACCTGGAAAGGCATGAATCACATAATATAACGAACGAAAAGTTAATACATCCTCACTCCATTATGTGGTCACAAATCACAACTAGATTCAAGAATGTTTACAGGAAGTACTTGAATATAGAATATTAAACATGACTTCATGAGGTTTTTTAGTACTAAAAGCATATAAACATGAACTCGAGATGTAACAAACTAGTAAAGAATAGAAAACAGGAGCACAACTATATATATACATTATGCATAAATAGAGTTGAGATGCTATGGTTACTAATTCATGCAACAATATTCCAAACTTCAGGTTTCCTGCCAAAATATTTATTCAGCAATAAAGGATACTCAGTTGAGTGGGGAGCATAAACCATTGGATATGCCTTCTATTCATGTTTCATGCTCTTTTGCCCTTCCATGTTGTTTGGAACTGCACAATACACCCCTCCCAGGAAGAAAAGGTCCATATTCTTCAAGGGATAATTGATGAAAACTTATCATCAATAAGAAAAAGAACCACCATCTACTGTCACACATGCTGCACAGCTACTAAAAAAAATACAGTCTATACAAAATATTGGAAGCATATGATTCTATGTGCATGTGATTTGTCTGGTGAGCACTTAAATATATTGGCCAAGTTTGCAATTTGACTTTCCCAACAAACATGGCATGTGAGCTATGGAGTTTTCTCTTGGGAGCAGTTACATCATATACATAAAGAAAATGATGCCTATGATAAGCAAAGGCAAACTTGTGTTCCAGTGAAGTATCATGTAATACAATAGTGCAAGATGCCAAAGCTAGCACCATCCAAGCAAGACTTTAGGGCTTCAAATTCCAGTCACAAAATACTTACTTTTCCCTAGAATCCAGCATATGTCATGGATGTATCCCTTCTTCCATCTTAAGCTACCTTGAGCATGAAGAAAACAGCTGCACAAAGAAATAAGAGCATAAACCATTGGATATGTTATTCCAACTATGAATAGGAAAGGGGACCCAAACCAGAAAAGAGAATACAAAAGTACACAAGATGTACAAAAAGTTCCACAGGCAAAGTTCTTATCTGTCATTCTCACACCTCCATTGCAAGTTGGAAAATATGTAACCAACAATTTGTGCACTAACAAACCAATAATAGAGAAGTTTCTTTCTTTATTTATTTATATGTAAGATTTTTACAATCTTTCAGCATACAAACAACAACAAAAACAAAAAAACAATGAGCGGATGTAATCTGGGTTTGCAGGGGGTTCTGGTTACTACGCAATACAAATGGCCAAGTACGCAAAGTTACGGCGCATACAGATGTAAATGGAAAACCTTCTCAATGTCAAGAGAGACAACCATGATAAGGGTTCTCGACCAATCCTTCCATTATAATCAACAAGATTACGATGCTCTGTATTCCTAGAACCACCTGACCGAAGGGTGAGACTGAAAATTATCAACTAAAACCCACGTGAGATTGCAAGAGCAATATAAACCCTGGACTTGAATTATCAACTCTACCCCCTCCTTCAGCTTAAATTTTTAGGGGAATCTTACATCATCATCATTATCATTACTCATTTTCTTGAGTACCTACGTTTCACAATAACAGAAAAAATAAGGACCAACGATCACTATGGACTAATCCTATACCTACTCTGTGAGCAATAACAGAAAAATTTAGTTACCTACAAATAAGATTAACATGTAATCAACATGGGGTAGTGCAATTTTGATTTTAAAAAAAGAATTTTGAGACAATATACTAAAAAAAACCAACTTCCTTCAATAGTGATTAGAAAAAAAAACTAGGGTTTCTTACTGAACATCACATATGGAAAAAAAATTGATAGAATTGACAAACAATACATATTGATATTTCCAAAATGTGAACCCTATTAACCAAAGGAAAATTTAAAAAAGAAAGAAAGGAGAAGTCACCACGAGAGAATCGGACAACATCGTGCCGGAATGGCCGACGTCGCCTATATGTCGGCGCAGGTGGACGGCCGTCGCAAGTGGACGACCGCCGCAGGTGGACGGGTGTAGGTGGACGGCTGCCGCACGTGGACGACGGCCGCAAGTGCACGACGACCGTCGTAGGTTAGGGTTTTATGAAATTTGAGGGAGAGAGAACGGATGGCTGAGGGAATTTGTGAGAGAGAGAGAATTGATTGGGGGATATATTGTAA
The DNA here is from genome assembly GCA_029216955.1 of Iris pallida. NCBI lineage: Eukaryota > Viridiplantae > Streptophyta > Magnoliopsida > Asparagales > Iridaceae > Iris > Iris pallida. The sequence continues at coordinate 4,587,293 of JANAVB010031019.1, read as the reverse complement.
AATTGGTGGCAAATTTGCCGCCGAGTTTTGGCTTTGCGCCAAGAATTTTCACAGGTGAAATTTTTTTGGTGAATTGAGGGAAATTTATTGGTAACAGACGGCTTATTTTTATTAAATAATAATAAATGGTTAGAGCTAGAAAAAAAAGTGTATTTGTAATGGACTAGAGTAAATACTAACAGCTCTATAGTATTAGTAGTTTGTAACATGTTATACCCGTTAGAAACTAAAAAAAAGGGCCATTAGTAATTAGGCAATTTGGTGTAGTGTATTATGATTAATAATTAAATTATAGTCAAGATTAATAATTAATAATTAATAACTATAAATTATAATTAACGATTAATAATTAATAATTAATAATTAACAATTGATAATTTTTTATTAACGATTAATAATTAATAATTATAATTATTGATTAATAATTAATAATTAACGATTAAGTAACTATAATTAAATATTTTAAAAATAGTAATTATAAATTAATATTATTATGATTAGTAAATTATTAATGAAAATATCATAAAAATATGATTCTAATTGTGATTGAAAAATATTAACTCAGATTATAATAAAATAGTTATTAACAAATTATTAATTAATATTATAATAATATTAATAAATTTTTAATTCTGATTATAACGAAATTAACTAATTAACTAATTTTTTAATTAATAATACTAAACAAAGGATATGATTATTAATTAATATTATAATAATACTAATAAATCATTAATTAATATTATAATAATAATATAATAATACTAGTAAATTATGATTATTAACTAATTAACAAATAATTAATTAATAATACTAATAAATTGTTAATTAATATAATAATGAAATTAACTAATTTATTTATTTTTTAATTAATAATACTATTTTTTATTAATTAATAATACTAATAAAATAGTTATTTTTTATTAATTAACTAAATACGGTTTACCAAACGCGTCCTAAAATGCATGTCGTGAATCAATTATTTACGACATACTATTTATGTATGTCTTAATTTTAATGTCGTAAAAGGTTACTTTTTTGTAGTGTAATTGCCATTCCCGCTGAGATTATTTGAGACGGTCTCAAAATTTATTTGGAACGAAAATTATTAATAGTCCCAAATAAGCGATCCATTTTTCAATCTGTCACCAATAAATTCATTTTTTGTTACAAAAAATATAGCAGTCCCAAATAATAATTTTTTAGGACATTTAAAACTAGAGTTCTTAAAAGTGTTGTCCCAAAAGCCAACTTTTTTTGTAGTGACAGTTGCACACTCCACAGAAATGAATAGTCATCATGCTTGAATTGAGTAGTCCCTTGTATGCTTCAAATGAAATGAAATGAATTGTGGCTTTCCAAAGATATTTTCAAAAGAGATGTAAACTGACTCTGTATGCATAAAATATAAATAGGTAAAAAGTAGCAAGATCACATCATAAGAAATATTTTTCTTACTAAATGTCATTTTAGACAAATGTAGCTCTTTGTTCACAATCACCAGTATGCTGATATACTGACCCACCATCAGTCTGCATGCAGATACAATATGCATCGAGAAGGATAGTCCGAAGCGATAGCCCGAGCCTCTGTAGTGCCCCACTCCGCGAAGGCACTAGATAGACAGAAAGATCGGATTACTGGCTCTGCAACAGAAGACGATTAATCTGTGTGAGTGGACAAAGTCTCATTTTATGATTCGCTTGCGCCTAATAAGAATCTGAGCTTTTGAATGAATGTATTGCTAATAACAAGACAGTAATCTTGAGTATGCTTATAAAAGAATCCGTACACTGTCTGCTAAGAAAGAGAAATGTTTCTTGCTTGAAAAGAAGATGTTATTGTTTATGACTTGCTCGATTGATACATGATGGTTTCATTTGATATTGCATGTGCATTGGGGTATCCACTTAGTGACGAGCTAAACCCTAGAGAGTCACAGCGGCTAGCGACGAGCTGAACCCATGCGAGTCACAGCGGTTAGCAACGAGCTGAACCCAAGAGAGTCACAGCGGCTAGCGACGAGCTGAACCCATGTGAGTCACAGCGGTTAGCGACGAGCTGAACCCGTGGGAGGCACAGCGGCTAAGATGGAATTGAAATATTGGCTTTTCAAAGATGTTTTTAAAAGAAATATAAACTGACTCTGTATGCATGAAATGTATATAGGTAAAAAGTAGCAAGATTACATCATAAGAAACATTTTCTCACTAAATGAACAGTGATTGTTTCAGACAAATGTAGCTCCTTTGTTCACAATTCACCAGTATGCTGATATACTGACCCACCATCAGTCTGCATGCATGTGCACTATACATCAAAAAGGATAGTCCGAAGCGATAGCCTGAGCCTCATCCTCAGGAGCCAAAAATCAGAAGAGATGCCAAGAGATGACATATGTTGCAAGAGTTGGTTTTGTATATAAAGGGATGTAATGTATGGAAACGGGATCATTGTAATTGTATTATTTCTGAGAGAATGTAACATTGTATCAGAGAGAATCGAGAGCTTGTAATCTGTTCAAATAAAATCAATAAAGAGAATTATTTCTTGTTACCATTGTGTTCAATACATGTATTCTGAAATATGTTCGCTGCTGCTTCAATTATCTGCGATACGTTCCGCTGCGTATTGTCAACCTTGTCTATCTTATCTTGTTCCAGGTCTTGGCCTTGTACAAGCGCAACTTAGGCTTGCACGGCATCATGCCTTAGCGATGACGAACGGTCCCAAAGAGTCCGAAGCGAGGACGAAAGGACTCTGCGGGATCGGGGCGTGACAGAATGGTATCGGAGCAACATGATCCTCTGGCCAATTGTTGGTTCGATTGAATTCGTACATGTTCTCCTGATCAAATTACCTTTCCTACTTGATATCATAATGAGATGAACGTTCCATACAATAAGTCCGTAAATATTTTTATGATGCCAGCAATTATTTTATCGATTTGATTGATTGAGATTGAAATGCTTGATTGAACAAGAGTTTTGATATGATCTGAATTGTGATTTCATGGATTGATGATGGCGAAAGATGAGAACTATTGCTGCTAAGGATATCGTAAGTTTCTCCTTAAGTTTCGAGGACGAAACTTCTTTTCGGTGGGTAATTATGTAGTACCCCGCTCCGCGAAGGCACTAGATAGACAGAAAGATCGGATTACTGGCTCTGCAACAGAAGACGATTAATCTATGTGAGTGGACAAAGTCTCATTTTATGATTCGCTTGCGCCTAATAAGAATCTGAGCTTTTGAATGAATGTATTGCTAATAACAAGACAGTAATCTTGAGTATGCTTATAAGAGAATCCGTACACTGTCTGCTAAGAAAGAGAAATATTTTCTGTTTGAAAAGAAGATAGAATTGTTTATGACTTGCTCGATTGATGTATGATGGTTTTATTTGATATTGCATGTGCATTGGGGTATCCACTTAGTGACGAGCTGAACCCTAGAGAGTCACAGCGGCTAGCGACGAGCTGAACCCATGCGAGTCACAGCGGTTAGCGACGAGCTGAACCCAAGAGAGTCACAGCGGCTAGCGATGAGCTGAACCCATGCGAGTCACAGCGGTTAGCGACGAGCTGAACCCGTGGGAGGCACAGCGGCTAAGATGGAATTGAAATGTTGGTTTTTCAAAGATATTTTCAAAAGAAATGTAAACTGACTCTGTATGCATGAAATGTACATAGGTAAAAAGTAGCAAGATCATATCATAAGAAACATTTTCTCACTAAATGAATAGTGATCGTTTCAGACAAATATAGCTCCTTTGTTCATAATTCACCAGTATGCTGATATACTGACCTACCATCAGTCTGCATGCAGGTGCACTATGCATCGAAAAGGATAGTCCGAAGCGATAGCCCGAGCCTCATCCTCAGGAGCCAGAAATCAGAAGAGATGACATCTGTTGTAAGAGTTGGTTTTGTATATAAAGGGATGTAATGTATGGGAACGGGATCATTGTAATCTATATTGTTTCTGAGAGAATGTAACATTGTATCAGAGAGAATCGAGAGCTTGTAATCTGTTCAAATGAAATCAATAAAGAGAATTGTTTCTTGTTACCATTGTGTTCAATGCATGTATTCTGAAATATGTCCGTTGCTGCTTTAATTATCTGCGATACGTTCCGCTGCGTATTGTCAACCTTGTCTATCTTGTCTTGTTCCAGGTCTTGGCCTTGTGCAAGCGCAACTTAGGCTTGCACGGCATCACGCCTTAGCGAGGACGAACGGTCCCAAAGAGTCCGAAGCGAGGACGAAAGGACTCTGCGGGATCGGGGCGTGACAGCGTCATCTTCAGGAGCCAGAAATCAGAAGAGATGCCAAGAGATGACATCTGTACAAGAGTTGGTTTTGTATATAAAGTGATGTAATGTATGGGAACGGGATTATTATAATCTGTAAAGTTCTGAGAGAATGTAACATTGTATCAGAGAGAATCGAGAACTTGTAATCTATTCAAATGAAATCAATAAAGAGAATTGTTTCTTGTTACCATTGCCTTCAATACATGTATTCTGAAATATGTTCGTCGCTGCTTCAATTATCTGTAACATGTTCTGCTGCGTATTGTCAATCTTGTCTATCTTATCTTGCTTCAGGTCTTGGCCTTGTGTAAGCGCAACTTAGGCTTGTACGATATCACACCTTAGCGAGGACGATCGGTCTCAAAGAGTCCGAAGCGAGGACGAAAGGGCTCTGTGGGATCGGGGCGTGACAAGTGCTTTAGTCCGAAGGCCTCTCCGACTTCAACCGAGAGTTTGGATATGAAGACTCTCCAATTTCAACCGAGAGTTTGGATACGAAGACTCTCCAACTTCAACCAAGAGTTTGGATACGAAGACTCTCCAACTTTAACCTTTCACAATAGGTTTTGATCTCCTTATACAACAAGATGAAGATCTTACTTTTCAACTCAATAACTCTAACATAATTTATGGATGGCAAATAAAAACTTTTTAGAGTTGTTCGTGGATTGGCTTTGGTGGTTTAGAAATATTTAGGCTCAAAGTATCAACCTTGAATGAAGGGGTTCAAGGCTATTTGTAACCAAAGCAAAGGAAGGTGCAATAATGCAACTTTTAGCAGGCTGACGGATAATCCGTCGGATTTCTGCGGAAGTCCGTCGGATTATCTGTCTGCACAGTCCAACGCTATAAATAGAGCCGTTGGGATCGATCTTCAATAAAATTCGACCGTTGGAATGTAAACGGTAACAGGACAGAAAATCTGTCGAAATTCTGTAGTTTTTCGTCGGATAATCCGAATAATTACAGAAGGTATTCTGTGAGTCCATTCGGATCTTCTGTCGGATTTTCGTAGAGATCCGCCAGTTCATCCGTCAAGATTTTAAAGATTATCCTGGGTTGTTTTCTACCATAGCTTTCGATTTTTCCATCTATTTTTTGTGTTTACAAATATTCCTAAGACACATCACAAACTCCAGATATACTTAGACATGTACAGGTTTCTTCAGAGTCTTGAAATGATGATGGCCGGGTGCGTAGCTCCGAAGATATCGTCAGGCGGTTCAGAGAAATCTTTGTATAATACCATCATCTTTGGCCCACCATAATTTTTTCGTTGCATATGTCTATATTTGATCTTGCTAATTGCTTTTCTGTAAATACATGTTAGACGATAAAGCAATATACGTATAGCAAGTATGATAACATAAAGCACATTAGGACTATGCAAAGTTTAAGTTTCAATGCTATAGAGATAGCATAAATATTAGTGATATCATAATGTTAAACTTAATCGAATAACCACAATCGAAAATATAGTTAGATCATTGGGCTAACAAATGCCACATGGATCTTGGCATGTAGGAGAAGGACTATTATATGTCACCTCTCATTCCCTTCTCTCTCTCTCTCTCTCTCTCCATTCTCCACTCCCCTTCTCCATCTCCTCTCCTTCTCATTATTCTACTACTGCTACTGCTACTGCTACTGCTACTGCTACTGTTGTTGTTATTGTAGCCGCCGTTGCCACCGGCCATGTCAGTACCGGCCAACACCCTCTTCTCCTCCTCCTTCATCTTCCTCCAAATCCAGGTATAATTTTTAATTCTCCTTTCTCCCAAATTACTCCACATCAATTTTAGGTTAAAATTTATACTAAATCAAATTCGATTTCTTGAAAGTTTATAGAATTAAGAAATTAGACCACTAATTGGGAACAAATCTAGGTTGCTCAAGCAAAGGTAAGTCCTCATTCCCATTATTTCAATTTTGTTTATTAATTCCAATTGGTTCATCAATTTGAAAATCCTTACTAATAGTTTAATAAATGACTAATTTGAGTATTCCTAGACCTGGAGTCCGTGTTCACAAAATATTAGAATAGAAGCATGATTAGAAATTGTTTATACTAAAGTATCATGACATCGAATCGGAATTAGGACACAACGGACACACCGATACGACAATGATAGTGTAGTAATTATATGTACGTGGCTAGTTAGAACATTATAATGGCCATGTTACATGTATATATAGGAGTCAACAAGGTACAGATATATGAGGTTGGATTGATAAATCTAATTATATACGGTAATACTTATGTTCGTTACAGAGTACAACATAATTTTTGTAACCATTTCAGACTGAGTCATATGAGACTACCATAGGATTTAACCTACATACTTATAGACATGTATTGTCTATAGTATATATATGGTTAGGACATAGATATCTTAAATCTAGAATAGTGAAATTCACTTAGAAACATAAGAAATACCTATATATATGTTGACATGAATTACGTATCTGGACTCCCACCAGGATCCAACAATTTTCAAACCAATTTGATTCGGCATAGTGGGCTTTCTCATCAGCCTGTTGGCATGTACAAAATGGACTGTCCTGATTGTTTCGAGTTGAACTTGAACCAAGAAAACTGATCCCATCACATAATTAAGAGAAATTTGTTCTCAAGTTATGGTAAGTTCCATTTTTCTGTGAAGTTATTAATTGTCTCATTCTAATGACCACTAATTTACCATTACTATTTAGTTGGTAATTTATTATTTTATGCGTGAATTTGAATCTCGTTTTGAGCATTATTACTTTCCTAACAACTTTTGATTATAACTCGAATAGCAAGTATAGGGTCCAATTACAAAATATGATCATCGGATTCAAAAGTATGAAAAAGGGTAATGGCACAAATGAATAAATTGCTTGCTTGCTAAGGTGAGAAAGTTTTATTTAATTGCATATATACATAAGTGCATGGTTCTGGTGTTGAGAATTGCTCCACCGAAGGGGTCGGCGTACCGAAATGATATATATTACGATGTCGAGGGTGAGGCCTAGCTAACCAACAAAGAACAGTCCAGTAAATTTCGAGAATAAAATCGAAATTTAAAAAATTAATGCATACAGTTACCCACAAGATATGGGAGGTCGGATCTAAGGCACCGTACCCAATCCAGACACCACCTGGTCTCAGGTAAATGGGATTATTGTCGAAAAAATAGATATTGATCGTGATCCACATGTGTTCTATAAAAATTGCATAACCATGAGGAGTAGTATTTGTGAATATATTGTAGTTAGGTCTTGTGTGATAACTTGTTGGATTAGGATATATAATATTTCTAAATATCTTACAATAAATGAATTAAATTATATTTCTTATATTCATTCAGTTCTTCTGAATTATATTTCACATTTCTTACCGCCTTTGACCTGAGGACTTGTTTGTCGTTTCTAAACGACCTATAACTGTTCACTAGATTTATAGATATACTTCCAAGGGGCTGCTATTGTACATTAAAAAGAAGCTGGAGAACAAGAACGAGATGTGACGATTGAATGCAATCATATTGAAATCAAATCTTCTTATCATCGATTTAGGTATATAAATATAATTGGGTTGATAGTTGTAATGGATAGAATAGTCCATTTCAAAATTTTAGTTCTCAGAATGCCCTTTTGAATAATATTAATTATATTTTGCAAATTATGACTTGTATTAAACCTATCCTAGAACCTTACGGGCGACAATCCCAAATACGGGTAGAGTATTCGTATGTCACGTAGCCTGGAGATGCCGTTACGTACTTGGCTCGCCGTATACTGGGAGTGGGGCGTGACACGACATCAACATGTATATAGATTTAGACCATGGTAAAACAAAAAAATTTATCTAATGGGATAAAATTCACTCAAGTTATGCATAAGAAGAGATGTTCGAAGAATTTACAAAAAAAAAGATCTCGTGCCAGTGACACTGGCGCCAAACATAAAATTTTTTAAAAAATATTTGGTACCAGTGACACTAGCGCCAATCAATACAAAAAATTATTTAGCGTCAGTGGAACTGGCCCCAGATTTTTAAAAAATCTCAACGCCAATTAAACTGGCATCAAAAATAAAATTAAAAAAATTTGTTTAGTGCCAATGACACTGACGTTAGGTCTCTCTAAAAAGTAATAAAAGAAAATTTTCTTGGCGCCAGGTCCCAGACTAAAAGATAAAAAAAATTCTGACCTGCTTATAGATTAGTTTATGGCTAGAACTAAGGCTTCTTGTTAGAACATTTTTTCAACAATGCTCCTGGAATGGACACATAAGGTGCTCATGGAACATTTTTCATTATTGAAATTGCTCTATGGCTAGTTTAGTACTAGCTCACTACTAGCAAATTCTGATGTGACACAGAGAGGTAACCAATTTTACTGGTTAACATTAACTTTAATATTAAAATTAACATTAATATTAATATTAAAATTAACATTAATATTAACATTAACATTAAAATTAATATTAACATTAAATTAAAATTAGCATTAACATTAAAATTAATACTAAAATTGATATTAACTCCAAATTAACATGAATATAATATTAATATTAACATTAATTAGCATTAATATTAATTTTAACATTAACAATAAAATTAATATTACCATTAAATTAAAATTAGCATTAGCATAATTAGCATTAACAATAAAAATTTTGGGTAATTAATTTTTTGGGTTAAAGCATGACATGTCAACTGCCATGTCACTTTCCATGTTAGATGCCACATAATGGGAGATGTCATCATCCAAAAATTTTGGAAGCCAATTAACATAACGCCTCGTTTGGTTGACGGAATCATCGGATTGAGAAAGAAAAGTGATTACTTTTCTATGTTTGGGTGCCAAAAGAATTGAGAAGGAAACACTACCAAAATATGTCAGATTAGCGACGCCAGAAGACGTCGCTAAACAGGAAAAAAACATCGCTAATTCATTTTTGCGACGAAATTAGCAACGTATTGACCATGTCGCATAATACGTGGTCGCTAACTAAGCTTACGTCGTTGTTCGTCGCTGTTGCGACGTAATTTTGCGACGCGCTTCGTCGCTTGTATTTTATGCAACTAGCGACGTTCACCGACATTTGCGTTGCTAATTAGCGAGTTGTATTACGTTGCTAATTATCACTGGCAGATTAAATGTTAGCGACGCAACAGGCGAAGTTTAGCGACTTAGGTTCTGCCAATTTGTGTTTGTCACGTCACCTTTTTTAGCGACGTTTTACGACAATCTGTGACGTTGCGATACTTACATAGCGACGTCCTGATACGAGCATAGCAAGAAATTAGCGACGTTAGCCTTTAAAATTGCTTACCTGTATAATTTGCTACGTCAGCACGTTTGCGACGTCCGGCGACGTTCTTTTTCCAGGTTAGCGACGTTCCGATACAACTTAGCGACGTAATCATGCGTCGCTAATCGTCGCTAATTCCAAAAAAATGTAAAAAAATAGAATGCAGTCTGCTTTTTATATAAATGACATTGTATTATATAACATTGTACCTGTATTTAGAATGACAGTTTGTAAATAATAGACCCAGAGCAACCCTCTGTAGAATTCCCTGGGTTCGTCGACCCCTTCGGTAGAACACTCAACACCGGTAAACCAATATAGAGAAAAATAATAAAAAAGAACTACTAATAATCAAATAAATATAATCGAACGATCATAAAGACATAAAATAGTCGGGTGGATACAAATCTACTACCAAACGGCTAAAAAAAGTGTGTCTGATAATATTCAACATAACATAACACAAATTGTCAGTAAATGTATAAGATAAATACAAAGACCCAATAATGGGTCACCAACGCAACAAAAAAAAAATAAGTCCAATAAAGGACTACGCCTGGTCAGGATGAGGAGGAGAAGGAGGAGGAGTAGGCAGTCCCGGTATCTGGAACATCATGAACCTATACTGCATCGGGGTTAGCATCACCGGTGACGCCTCATCAGTATAAGAAAGAGGAGGCAGTGAAACCGCTACAGTCGGTGTGGATGCCGATGTACGACCAGGAAGTGTCTGCTCCATAGCTAGCAGTCTAGAGTTGGTAGAATCCATAAGAGACGATAGCCTCGAAACCTGCTCGTCAATGGGACCTGCGACCCGTGTAACGCATGAACGGCAAGATCCACCCTTTCGCCCGTCTCCCTAATGGTGTGCTCGAGCATATCAAATCGTACGGTGAGGGCCGCATCGTCCATCTGCGGCTGAGACTGGGGCTGCTCTGCAATCCTCCGTAATAGCTTGCCATGCAGCTTAGTAAGCTGGTGACAGAGTTCCTCAACTCGGACTGACTCCTGTGAGGGCTGTAGGGAATGCACACTGGCAGAGGGGGCCTTGGATGACTGCGTCGCCACAAAGGCGCCGTAGGATCCCATACCGTAGTACGTACCCCTCTGAAGACCACCAACGGCGGTCATCCAAAGCTCGTCCAACGTCCGAGCCGGTAGGGGCTACGAGGAAGTACCAGTCCCTCCCTCCACAGATGCACTAGTAATCTCACGCTCTAGCCTAAGATACTCATCCTAGAAAAGTGTGCATCTAGATAAGCAGAATATTTACTAGCAACCTAGTTCCACGTCTATGGATATATATTACATATTTCTTAAGTTATACTAAATTTAGGGACACGTAAAGGAATACTTACATAGCTCTGCGTAGCTCGATCATCGATGAGCTTTCTGTCCTTTCGATAGGTGGCCAGGAAGATGGTCACCATGTTGGGGTTCTCATCCCTCTTTACATGTTATAATAATATGTTTGTCATTAAAATTAAACATTTTATTCCTACTTTCATTAAAATAATATATTACAGTAAAACACATACCAGGTGATGAAAATATTTTGTCATGGGAATCGAGCCACCACACCACTTCTCTGTCATTGTCCTAGCCGCCTTCGCCTTCTCCAACCATTCCTTGTACCTAGGAGCATCGAATATAGCCTTCATGGCAGTCCACTGCTCGGGCGTGATCTAACCTTGGATCAGTTTTCCGGAGCGGTCTCGAGCCTTCTGGTCGTCGATCGCATCCCGGATCAACTTGGCGGCAACGACAAGGAATTGCTTTTCGATCGTCTTAGCCCGGTGTGGTGGATAAAAATATGTTTTCTATAAGAATTAAATTAGTTATATAATATGTACAAAAGTTGATTTATACTAAAAGCAATATACTTTAGTTACCTTGAAGTGGGCAAACCATAATGCCTTCCTCTCGTCCGAGGCATCCGAGTAGTTGATCCAAGGGCCCCCGTGGTTGGACCTCAGAAATTACCCCAATGCCCTCTGAACTGACGGAGGACGATATCTACACAACGATAATTAAATTCATGACTATATAGATATAAGTACAAATAAATATTAACTAATTAACTTACTTTGTAGGCCCATCGGACCAAATATCCTTCCTCCTCTCGTCCGGAAGGACGTATGGGGAATCGCTCGGATCATATGGAGACGACATAAGTGCGACCTCCTCCATCCGCTCCTCCGTCCCTATAGTGTCGTCCACAGGAGGAATGCTGCTGGACGGGCTAGGATCAGGCCTGGAACTGTCCGTCCTAGGAGTACTGCCACGTACCGTCGACGCAGACGGTAATTTGAGTGGCTGGTACACTGGAGTACTAGGAGACGAAGGACCGACACCGTCATACACTAACGGAGTACCACTCCATCCGCTAGTGGAACCTCTACCTCCACGGGATACTCCTTTACCGCCACGGAGGTACGATCCTCTGTATTTTGCCATACCTAATAGAAATAGATATCTATAAGATAATAACCATGCATTTAACATATCATAGTTTATGAAAAATAGACCCGAAGCAACCCTCTGTTGAATTTCTAGATAATAACCATGCATTTAACATATCACAGTTTATAAAAATAGACCCAAAGCAACCCTCCATTGAATTTCTAGATAATAACCAAGTCTAGATAATAGTATCCAAAAAAAAATTCAAGTCTAGATAATAACCATGTTTAGAAAATAAGAAACATCAAGAGTGGTAAAAACATCCAAGTCTAACCCAGAAATAAGTCTACCGAAAACAAATTCGGTCAAAAGTCATATCATACTGCTCTACCCTCTACGCAGGCACAGAGAGATCTTCCTCCTCCGCCACTGCACATAAGTAGGATCCAAGCTAGCAAGATCAATATTTATAGGATCTGGATGACTGGAACTCCCGGTGCAACTACCTTCTGGTGCCACCTCCTCCTTCACAGCTATTCGGCTTTAAGATTCACTTCCTCCTTAATAGTAGGAGGAAGTTCTTCCTTGACCTTCATCTGTGCTTTAGGTTCCACTACCTCCTCAGCAGCAGGAGAAAGTACTAGCTCCTCAGCAGCAGAAGGTACCACTTCCTCCTCATCAGCCATTTGTGCATCTTTCAAGCGACGTGCTCGGATCATGGATGCCATCTGGTATGATTGATAGAAACATAAAGATTAATTAGGGATTAAACAAAATGACAGTATTAGACGTGTAATATAGAAAATTTATTGTTGCATGGAGATTAATTAGTGGTTAAACATATTTTATATTTTATTTTATTTTATTTTCAATTAACTTCTGAAAATTCATCTTCTTCGTCCTCCGTGTCCTCAGCTTCCTCTTCCTCCTCATTTTCGCTTTCAACTACTTCGTTTTCCTCTTTGGATACTTCTATCCCTTCTATATGATTATACGTGTAATATGGAACTTTTGTTGTGTCCACGTCAACTGTATTTGTTATGAGAGGTAGCTCGTCCTCCTGATAAGCTATTTCGTCAACATCGTAGGTATTTCTGGCTTTAGTCTTGCATACTGCCCACCAGTCCAACCTAGTTGTTCTCCGTCTAGGATAAGTAGTGAAGTAAACTAGTTGAGCCTGAATTTCTATGACAAATGGTTCATATCCTTGATATCAATGCCGGTAGTTAATATCTACAAGACCATGCTTGTCAATTTTCTAACCTTGATCTTGGATCGGATCGAACCAATCACACCTGAATAACACGAACCTAGCCGGCTCTATGCCGTAGTTATATGTCAACTCCATAATCTCCCATAAGATGCCATAGAAATCATTGCCCAGATCGACATCTTTGTAGTTTGTAGATCGGATACAAAAACAACTATTTTTGGTCGAATCAAGATCCGAAAAGTTCTCTCTGATCGGAGCATTTGTTGACTTGAACCTAAACCCATTTACACAATAGCTTGGCCAGATTTTGATGGAATAATTGGGCCCCTTGCTAGAGTTCTAATAGACTCATTCTCTAGTATTACGTCCGGACGATCGACCTAAATACCATAATATAAGAAATTAAATTCAGTGTTCCGTTAATTACTGTACAAAGTGCATATACGAAAAGTAATTACTGAGCATCTTACATATGCACTCAACCATGAAGGAAAATGATGTCTTATTTCCTGTTCTAGTTCTTTATCAGTTATGTACTATCTACTCGACCTCACCTCATCATTAAATGTGCTAAAAATAACAACACGTCGACCACTTAGTGTGATAATAATATTGGGTACATTTACATACATAGACGACGTAAATGTGGACGTATTAGTTACTTACCCCTCGAGCTTCTCCACTTCATTCTCGTCGTAGTTGAGTAATATAAATAACTGAGTAGCCCTTAGTTCCTCGTCATTCAGATATCTTTTCTTCATTTTTCCCGAAGGCTTTCCGAAAGCATTGAAGACTTTCAGTATTACATCATTAGATTCAAGATATCCATCGTCATTTCTCGGAGCTCTTGTTCTATTAGTAGCAACTTGTGGCTTGAAATACATCGAGCAGAAGTTTGTAATCTTCTCGAGAACATAGGCTTCACAAATAGAACCCTCGACCCGAGCCTTGTTTTTCACCTTTCTCTTTAGGTGGTTCAAATATCGCTCAAATGGGTACATCCACCGATAATCGACGGGCCCACCAATACGTGCCTCATAGGAAAGATGAATTGGCAAATGCTCCATGGAATCAAAGAACCCAGGAGGGAACACCCTCTCAAGCTTGCACAATATTACTGCAATATTCTTCTCTTGCTTTTCTAGACGATCGACAAGCAACTTAGTATAACAAAGATCTCTGAAGAATATGCTCAGCTATGTCAATGGATCCCAAATGACCGACGATAATAATTCCCGAAATGCGATCGAAATTAACCTCTCCATATATACATGACAGTCATGGCGCTTCATACCCGTCAGTTTGTTCTTCTTCGGGTCAACGCATCTTCTTAAATTCGATACGTACCTATCAGGAAATTTTAGGCCCTGAATCCATCTACAAAGTCTCCTTTTATCCACTCTATCTAATGAAAAAATTGTCTTAGGCTGCTTATACTTTCCATTGCCTTCCTTTATCAAATATAACACAGGAAGTCTGCATATATCTTCCAAGTCCAACCTGGCCTTGGGATCATCTTTCGTCTTTCCCTTACGTCCATCACAGCATTAATTATATTGTCAAATACATTCTTTTCGATATGCATGACATCAAGGTTATGTCTGATCAGATTGGTGCTCCAATATAACAGGTTCCAGAATATACTTTTTTCGTCCAATTACGAGTGCGGCCAAATTCATCACACTTGTATCCCCTTGTAGGCTCTTCGATAGCACTTGGAAAATCCTTGACCTCCTTCCATATCGTGTCTCCGGTCCACCTTGGCGGTGGATTGGCCTTCTCCACAACGCCAGCACTAAAAGCATTCCTGTTCCTCCGGAACGGATGGTCCTTCGACAGGAACTGTCGATGACAATCGAAAAAGCACGATTTTTTGTGTGTTTCAAACAGAAAGCCTTCGTGCGGTATATGCAATACGAACAAGAGAGACGACCATGAGTGCTCCATCCAGATAAGATTTCATAGGCCAAAAAATCGTTGATGGTCCACATTAGTGCGGCTCTCGTCTAAAAGTTTTGCTTTCTGGAAACATCATACGTATGGGTACCTGCTTCCCATAACTGATTCAATTCATCTATCAACGACTGTAAGTACACATCGATATTCCTTTTTAGATTGTTTGGACCCGGAATAATAACGGTTAGGAACATGTAAGGAGTCTTCATACACATCCACGACGGTAGGTTGTATGGAGTGACAATCACTAGCCAACACGAATATTGGGAACCCGAAAGTCTAAATGGAGTAAAATCGTCAAAGGATTGTCCCAATCTTACATTACGCGAATTAGAAGCAAAATCTGGATACTCTCGATCAAAGTGATTCCATGATTCTCCATCGGATGGATGATCCAAAACTCCATCGATCTGTTTCTGCCTATGCAAACTCATGTTCTCGAAAGTCTCCTTCACAATAGAAAACCTCTGCAATCGCGACGTCAAAGGCAGGTAGTGCATCAAATCGGTCGGCTTCCTTGCACCGGAAGTCCTACTTGAACTTGTTGCCTTGTAGTGATCAGTACCAAAAAATCTGCAGGCGTCTTCATCCTTGTCGTCTTTGTAGTACAACATGCACCCATTGTGACATGCATCAATTTTCTTGTATCCCATCTAGAGAGATCTCACCATCCTCTTAGACCGGTATAAGTCCGTAGGTAA
This sequence comes from Iris pallida, assembly GCA_029216955.1. NCBI lineage: Eukaryota > Viridiplantae > Streptophyta > Magnoliopsida > Asparagales > Iridaceae > Iris > Iris pallida. Next base: position 4,571,405 of record JANAVB010031019.1, on the reverse strand, counting down.
CTTTGCACCTTCTGGCAAGATCTCTATAATCAACTCGATGATTCGGTTATAGTATTCTTGAGACATGTTGAAATCAGACTTGATGCTCAGCAGGCTTATAACCACCTCCAACAGAGAATGATCCTCACAACCAAGATACAAAGGAGTCCTTGTATTCTCCAGCAACTCTATGAACTTCGCAGCATCGGCATTCGGTGCCTCCTCAGCCGCATGATGATTGTCCAGATCAAAACTAGGCCCCCTAGCGTCAAAAACCATGTTCACCCACCCTTCAGCGTAACCAGCGTGGTCATGGACATCCATATACGGCTAAAGGCACAAGTTCTCCGTGTGAGGTCCACTGATACTAATTCGGTATGAAATCTTTCGAGTACAAATGATATGTTACGTCCACTTTTGGATGATATTTCATGTTGCAATATCTCAGACATTGACACTTAAGTTTGGTACGGTCCATGTACTGAAGGAACATCTTGACGAACTACAGGAACTGCTCTACCCCCTGTATAAATTCATTCCGCATACCACACATGTCATCAAGATGACAATTGTACATCCACAAAGATAGATACACATTATTCGAGTATATTCTAAATGGATGCATAGACACATGAGTATTAAATGAGTGTCATCATATGTTCAACAAGAAGGCCCCCCCTCTGACCCCTCTTTCTAACCTCCTCTATTTCCTGCTTTTCATTCGACTCTTCTAGCCTCCTATTCTACATCATATGATATCTACCTCAACCTCATCCTAGAGAAGTGTGGCTGTATTAATATTAATCAAGGTTCACAGTATCTGTATTGGTATCGAAATCGATAATATTTACGGTTGATATCATGAATCTCATGGCTTCCTCTACCAGAGCAAAATGTAAAATCAAACGTGAAGTGGAGCTTCATATTCAAAACATCAGAAGTAAAAAAGTTTTCGATTGGTGGTACTAACATCAATCAAATTTTTTACTTCTGATATTTTGAATATGAATCTCTGCTTCACGTTTGGTTTTACATTTTGCTCTGCTAGAGAAAGCCATGAGATTCATGATATCAACCGTAAATGATACCGATTCCGATACCGATACTGTAAACCTTGGTTAACATTAATATTTTCACACTTTTTTAGGGTGAGGTTGAGGTAGATATCATATAATGCGGAATAGTCGGCTGAATGACCTGAATAAGAAGAAAGAAAGTAGGGAGGCTCACTCTATATATACACTCTAGGATACTCACTCTATACACTTTAGGTACTACGATATACTACTAGGATACTCACTCTATACACTCTTACTTATGTAAGCCTTTTGAGGCAATCAGTGTTATACTAGATTTTCGGAGAAAAAAAATCTATAACTCTAATAGGCCTAAAAGGCTTGGCATAAGTAAATTTAATTTTTAGATAATATCCTATAACTTAGCTAATAGGTAATATCCTATAGATTAGGTAAACAGTCGCTATACATCGCTGATAGGGACGTTTAGCGATGTCATTTTGATACGTCGATAAATACACAAAAATAGCAACGTTTTTAACCGGAGTCGCTAGCACGGACACTTAACATAAGAGATGATGATATCTCTGTCATCATGTGTTCCTTGTGAGCCCATAAGGAAAACTTACATATCTAGCACTTACCTAGCTAGCACTTACCTAGCTAACACTTACCATGAAATACTTGGTGATACCTACTAGCACTTATAACTGTATATTTATATACCCTTATATATGTATCTATCTATATAGAATATATATTAACCCTTACTAGCTCACTCTTTCAAGTATGGTCTAACAATTTCTAGTCCATGATCTTTGATACTTGGTTATTAATAGGGTCATTTTTGGGAAATTTTAATAATACTAGGAATCTGAACTTACTTCTGTGTCATGACCCGCACCCGCTTTTCGGGACGCGAGTGCGTGAGAAAGCCAGCTACATATAAAGCGGACTCCAGCCCGACTCGAATACGTATAAGATGTCTAGACTATGGTAATATGTCTAATCATGGCAGGACAAATCTATATCTCAATCCACAAGAATCATATAAAATAAGAATGAACAATTATGGGTCATGATCTACAGCCCACTAGCATATATGTTCGATTAGACTCCAAAGAAATAATATGAGTCTATAAAACTAGGCTAACAAGAAGAGTATATCATGATAAGAAATATAATGCACGAGAGGATAACAAGTAATATCACTAGCAAATACCTGAATCCTGTAGATGTAATCAACTACCAGCCTGATCAACTAACTAACTCCGTGCAATCAACTACCTGAAGAGATCATCAGGTCCTCAGGGGACTAGCAAGATACATATAAACATGCCGAATGTAACATTAAATAAACATGCATAAAAGAAATGACATAAATATGGTACTCTACGCCTAACCAATCTACATGAAGACGTAACATCAAGGACAATGTTCAACACTTGGGCTAACAGATACAAGTACCATCACAACCGTAGCTCATCCGAAACTAACGACCAACAAAATAATCACAATGACATCTCCTCCGAGAATAACGACTAACAGAATATCACAACTGCAGCACAAAACTAATGGCCAACAGAATATCACAACCATAGCAGGAAACTAATGGCCAACAAAATCAACAACACAACCGAAGCTCATTCGAACTATCGGCCAACAGAATACTATCATATAGCCCGCATGCCTAGTAATTGTCCCCTCTGTCACATTAACTATACTGGTGTCCAATAAAGTCAAGTCCAAGTAAGGTACAGGTCAAGACATATCAATGAATGTGGCACCGAACTAAGCAATACTATCATGATCTATACATGGAGATATAGGATAAAGAAAATAATGTACGTACACGTAAAATGAGAAAATATAACTGGCATGAACATAAGAAGCAGATAATGAAATAGGATAGGAAAGAAACTGTAATATAGAAAGTTGCATGAAAATACTATACAGTGGGCAAGGTATATTTGCCTGGTGGTAGCACGTAGAACCAACAATATGTCATCAATCGACGAGCTATAAAAGTTAACTCTCACAACAGTCTCCTGGAACTGAAACAGGTATCACCAATGTGTTTAAAATAGTCAAATTAGCTAAGATAGCCTATCCATAAGCGTAATTCTGGACATAGGGGCAAAATGATAATTTTAGGCTAAACGATGTCCGTCGTTGGACCCGTTTTGCACCGAAAAGTGTGCCAGTATCTACGGTCTCTTAAGTCGTCAAAATACATATTTACGAATTTGTTTTGATGATATAAACCCAACGGTATGTACAATTTTGGATTTCGGGGGACCGTACACAATTTTGTCCGTTAGATCGGATCGTAGGGCCCACAAAATGGCGATCCGATCAAATGTCTCAGAATCTGACCAAACTTTGCACACAGGTCCAAAAAAATGATACGGTCCTGTTGGCATAAGTTTTGTCTCGATTTGACGAACGTGCATAAAGTAATTGACAAATTTACAAAGGGGCCGATACGGGATATCTAGACGGATACATATCAATTTCATCGCGCACACGCAGTGAAATCGAGTTTCGTCAAATTTTTCATGTCCGCAACATCCATACGCGCCTTACGATGCTTACGGGTTGCAACCAAGTCGCCCGGTTTGACGGAACGCACTCTGTATCGAAGAATTTTACTAAAATCTATTATTTTGGAAATATTGTTTTTCACCATTTTGGAAAAAGAATACCTTCCTGTATACTTTACAATATCAGTACCTATCAAAGGGGTTGTAATCCTGTATATGTTGTCATTAAACCTATTCAAGCACAATTTTAGAAAAGTCGAAGGATTGGCGATAAATTGCCTTCCAACATAGGTTTTGGGACTGCCCAGTTTATTGTTTGCAACCAGGTTTTTGTCAAAGTTTGCACCGATCTTGCAAATCAATGGCTCGACCACATTGCAATCTATTTGCTGGAATCTCTAGAGGGTCATATAGGGTTTCCATCTAAGTTTACAAAATCGAAAATGATCAACTAGGTGAAGAGAAATGTACTCGCAAAGAAGGTTACCTGGCTATTTACTCCGGCCGTTAGCCACCGTGGCGACAATGGAGGGGTCGCCAGGAGGAGTCGCACTCGATTAGGGTTTTGGTTTTCGTGAGATTCTCTCTCGCTCTCTCCCTATATATATATATATATATATATATATATATATATATATATATATATATATATATATATATATATATATATACTTATACATGGGGTCGGCTGTGCAACCGTGAAGGCTTGGGGTTTCCTGGGGTCGGGTCTATGGGAATTTGGGGAACTCGGGCTGGGGGTTTAGCAGGGCTGAGTTTGGTTGGGCTTTTATTATTATTTTTGTTTTCCTTTTCTAATTTTTTTTCTTTTCTTTTAATTTTATATATATATATATATATATATATATATATATATATATATATATATATATATATATATATATATATATATATATATATATATATATATATATTCCTATATGAATATAAATACAAAAAGAAAATCTAAAAAGAACAATTTTAGTATTTGCTTCCATATTTCCAAAATAAACTATTATTAATAATAGCAATAATACATATATGATAAATATATTTTTTCTAACCTTTATGATTAATTACAAATCCATACATGTATATATATATATATATATATATATATATATATATATATATATATATATATATATATATATATATATATATATATATATATATATATATATATATATATATATATATATCTGTGTGTGTGTGTGTGTGTGTGTGTGTGTGTGTGTGTGTACTAAATACCATTCACACATATATACATTGACCAAAAAATCCAAACATAAGAAATAAACATAAGGAAAAACTGTCATGTTATTTCCATAATAATTATTGACCTGATAAATACTATTTAATATATATAACAATTTGTTTACTTATAGAAAATAACAATTAGTAGACAATTAAAGTAATACAAAATTTATGCACAAAATATATCTACACGGTCCTTTTTGGAAGCACTACACGACCACGTGAACTTGGGTTTGGTCCGGGTCAAGTCAGGACTAGCACGGTCTTACCAGGTCTCCTAAAAAGTCATAATCATAATAATAACTAATTAAATCATTTTATAGGGGTCAAGTCGCAACTTGGCCTGGTTTTCTTAGTTAGGACACTCTTATGGCTTGGCCTGCCCTACCATAGTTAAAACACTAGTCAAGGCACACCACCATACTATCCCTGCCATGATTCTTGATCATCTTGTACTCCAAATCTTAACCATGACTAAAGCCATCTATCGTAATACCTATTTATTTAAACTATTTATAAAATTCCAAAAATTCCCATTTAATTAAATAAATAAAATAAAAAATATTTTTAAAATTTTGGGAAGAGGAGTTACAAATCTACCCACCTTAAAATAATTTCGTTCTCGAAATTTAAGCTCCAACCAAATCCTCAAAGTCTATACTCTAGTAATCATTATCAACCAGCACTAGTATACTCATGAAGTCAATCCTTATTCCAAGCCATCAATAGTCAAATACCTATGAGGACATCTACCCACCTTCGATTATACTACCCCTTAAACACATGATGTCATAAAATTTATAACCTTGCACACTAGTTGCAAAATCTATATCACTAGCTATCTGTGACATATGACATATCTAATCCTTTCATATCTATCAAGCAATCAAAATTCAATAATCAAACTAGCCAACACTATAACTTAAGAATTTCTGATAATTTCTAGACAGCACGATCATTCGTCACCCCGAAATAGGAAGGAACAAAAACCAATGGTACATAAAAGCAAGGAAGAATAATTGAAAGAAAATACGGAGTTTCAAGGACGATAGAGAAATTTCTAAGAGAATTTTCAAGGCAGTGTGGATTGAGATTTCTAAGGATTTAGTCATATTAACAGGCTCGTATGAGTACAGTTACGTAACTGATACGATATGCTCTGACCTGCATGGGCCTCCAAATTCTGTCCCTAGGATTTAGTTTCCATCTAAATTTCCTAAAATTGTCAATTCTGAATTCCCTATAAATGAATTCATATACCTAATTTAAATTCTAAATTTCCAAATCAAAGTATTTACACACACACATACATAATATACATAACATGTGTGTCGTGTCAATGTCCATGTCAGTATTTTGTGTGCCGTATTCGTGTCAGTGCCTGTGTCAGTATGTGTGTCATGTCTGTGTCAGCGTGTGTGTCTATGTCAACGTGTGTGTATCTGTGTCAGCGTGTGTGTCTATTTAAGCGTGTGTGTGTGTGTGTCTCTGTCAGCGTGTGTGTGTCTCGTATCTGTATGTCTGTGTCAGTATGTCTGTGTCGTGTCAGGAAAAAGAAGATAGGGTTAGGGTTTACCTGCCTTGGTCGGGGTCGGGTCGAGGTCGTCGGGGCTGGAGCAGTGGCGGAGGGGACTGTTCGGGTCAGCATCCGAGGGGTGGGTGGTCGTCGGAGGGAGGGAGTCGCCGAAGGAAGCGGGTCATCGAGGGGAGGGGGTCGTCAAGGGCAGGAGGTCGCCAGAGGGAGGGAGGTCGCCGAAGGGACGGGGTCGCCGTGGGGAGGGGGTCGCCGGAGACTAGAGGGGGAGAGGAAGAGGAATTTGGGGAGAGCGGACGGGAGATAAAAATTTAGGCTGAAAAAAAATGAAAAGTCAATCGGCCAGAACCCTATATGAAACATTTTAGCGACGTTGGGAAGGACGCGTCGCTAAACGTCGTTGTTTATTAAAAATAGGCGGCGTACTAAAGGAGATGTCGCGAAACGTCGCTAAATAAAAAATAGCGACGTTCTGCGACTAGACCGCGACATCTACTTTCCAAAACATAAGGCTTGTCGCTAACTGTCGCTAAACGTTGCTGATAGTGACGTTTAGTGACGTCATTATGAAACGTCGCTAAATACACAAAAATTAGCGACGTATTTATCCGGAGTCGCTAATCTCGTCGCCAATATGACTTATTTTGGTAGTGAAAGGAAAGTGATTCCCAATAGAAGAAAAATTAGGGAAAAAAGTGATTCCATCCTTGCAAGCAAGGATTCACTTTCCTACATTGAAGTATTCACTTTCCTTTCCAAATTCCTTTGCATTTCCAAACATCGGAAAGAAAAATCAATAAAAATTGTAATTTTCCAAAGGAAAGGAAATGCTAAGGAATTGATTTAATTTTCCTTTCATTCCGCGAACCGAATGAGGTATAAGAGAAATGTTTAAAGAATATTTTCCAAAAGCTGTTGACCAACTAAACATGTAAACTTAGTTACCGCTCTCCGTCACATCAGCATTTGCTAGTAGTGAGCTAGTACTAAGCTAGCCATACAGCAAGATTGTTTCATTATTATTATTTCAAAAATCTGGCACAATTATCATTGGTGTCAAACAAATATTTTTTAAATCTTTTATTTTTGCCATAGTGTAACTGGTGTCCAAATTTATTAATTTATTAATTTTAAAATTCGAGTCATCTTCACTTGTGCCAAACAAATTTTTTTATTGGTCGACGACAACGTCACTAACGTCGAATTTTTTATTATTTTAAAAAAAATTCTAGTAAAAATATTTTTTTATTGGTCGACGACAGTATTACTGGTCAAATATTTTTTTTAATCATTAGCATCATATATATTTTTTCGTAAATTTTTCGAGCATATAATTTGAGTGAATTTTATCCCGATGAAACTTTCTGAGGGTAAAATTAAACTTGCCACACATCAAGGTGTAATTCGGTCCGGCCGGCCCGGAATCCGGCCCGGGCCCGCCCGAGCCCGCCGCCTTTGTAGCCCGACCCGACCCGCCTATAGCCCGACTTGCCCGAACCCGCTTACCCATTGGGCCGGGCTGGGTTCAAGAAACCGAGCCCGGCCCGGTCTGGACCAATTTTTTTTTTAAATAGCAACAGTCGGCCCGCTTAGGCCTGGCCCGGTCAGGCTCGCCCGAGCCAGGCCGGACCGGCCCGGTTTAACCGAATTTTGCTTTTCTTAAATTTTTTTTGAATTTTTTAAAATCGTTTGGACGTCCATTTACCAAAATGCCCCCACTATTTGACAGTTTTATAACTATTTTGGAGGTATTTTGGTCATTTTGTCAAAAATAACCAAAAAAAACCTTTACAACAACTCTATTTGGAGGGTGGGTGTAAGTTGGCTTAAAAAAAAATCTTATAAATATGTCAGGAATCATATTTTTCAAACATAAATAATTCATTCCATCCAAAAAAAATCAAGCTCACAAGAGGGTTTGAAGAAATTTGTCCAAGCAATTCCGGTGCTCTACGACTTTCCGATTAAGCTCCCAACCCCGATCCAGTTTTTTTTCTTCCCTTCCTCTTTCTAATTTTTTTTTAATTTACATTTACAAAATAGTTTTCTTTCCTCCATCCCTCTCTTTTTTGAGAAAAAATAATTTTTGGTTTATTTTATTTTCAGTATCCTCCCTCTTTCCAATTGTTTTTCTATTTTTATTTGTCTTTTTAAAATGGTCGGACAAGGTTCAAACTGACTTACTGACGCTGTCGGACATACTTTTGAATATTATAATACTTTTTTGAGCAAAATTCTATTCCTAAGGATTTAATTGGTTCACCTCCTAAAGTTGCTAGCACTATCCAAAATGTTGTAAAGAGGAAGCTAAAAAAAAAATCAAAGTATAAGGAATTTTTTGTTATTCTTAATGAAACTAAACCTGATGGCTCACTTGTTTTAGATCAGAAAGGTGAACCAATTCCGTACGCGGCACAATGTAAGAAATATTCCCACATATACAAATGGAAGAGGGGAGGTGGCATGGGTACCATATCAAGATACTACGAAACCCGCTACGTCCTGAGCTCAATTTTGGCGACCCAAACTCAGACAAGTTTTGGAGGTGCCGCGGGTTCTTCAATGAGTACGTTTTCTTATTTAGCTGTCCGTCATAAAACTGAATTGACTAAATATATTATTGTTGATGAACTTCCATTCACTTCGGGTGAAAGTAAATTTTTATATGATTATGCCATAATTTCTTTAAATCCATGTTTTAGTAAAGTTACTAGAGGCGCTGCTAGAAAAGAGGCTAAGAGACTTTTTTTAAGAAATGAAAGTTGCATTAAAACAAACATTGTCATATGTTAGTAAAATATCTATTACTTCTGATATTTGGACAAGTAAGCAAAATTATGCTTATATTTGTATCGCGACACAATACATAGATTTATAATGTATGTTGCAAAAGCGTATCGTCTGTTTAAGAACTTTAGAATTTCCACACGCGGGCTCTGTAATTGCAGGTGCTATTTCGAAACAAGTGCGTGATTTTGATATTCACCATAAAATATTATTTGTATCTTTTGATAATGCTAGTAATAATAATTCTGCTATATCTTCATTGTCTTTACTATTTCAGCCTATTTTGGAAGGTAGATTATTGCATGTTAGGTGTGCTTTCCACATTATTAACTTAGTTATAAAAGAATATCTCAAAAATTTTAGTACACATTTAGGGACTCTTAGACATTGTTTACATAGCTTGAACACATCACCAAGTAGGCAACAAGCTTTTAAATCTACATGTGCACATTTTAGTATTCGTTTTAGAAGATTTGTTAAGGATGTACCACATTGTCACTGTAGAAGTATGAAAAAGAGGAATATTGCTTTTAATCCTACATTGGAAAGGAGAAGAAGAGAGGTCTCATCCCACTCTATATATAGAGCCCCTTTGCCTCCTTTGAAAAGGGCACCAAAATTTAAAAAAGGAAAAGAAAAGGGAGCCCGTTGTCCAGGGAGCCCGTTCGAGCCACAAAAAGTTGCAACAATGATTCTTCTTCTTCTGGATCAGCTACAAGTTCTTCTCTTGCCATCTTGGCAAGGGAAAGTTGGGCTAGTGCAAAAAAGTCCAAGGCAGCACAGGCCATGCACCTCGAATGTGCTACGCTGACAGCAAACCAGAAGCATGCGCTCAAAATCATGCACGCTGCTGATGGTAAGCTGTGCAGATTCGACTTGGGCACATATGTGCTAGAAATAAGTCGACTTTTAAAGTCCATGTCCCGCTTGGGCGCATCTACTACGTATCGAATCAAGTCTGGTTATACAACTGCGATGTTGAGTCCAAGCGCCCACCTGGGTGATGCGCATGAAGTGGATTCAAGTTGCAATACGTGATGCTCTCTTACTTATGATCTGGGTGCATTTTATGTGCTGGAACTGGATCAAGAAGCTGTAGCATTCACATAACCATTCCGACGCCTGGTCTTGCCATGTGCCTGAAGGGGGTGTAAATGTGAAACTCTCCCCTTACGATTTACGCAATGTGATCCCTCACAGACGTAGATCGGAAGAGATGACCAACATGCACAACTCGTCCCTCATGGGACATACTTATGCTACGGTCACTATCAACTGTTGTTATCGCAAAACAATGACCCTACTACCAAGGCAGTCTGTGTTCCAGCGACTACAACCTGCTGCACATGTCCGACATCATCTCGGAAACATGAGGCCAATTGAAGACTTTGTGACAGCCTACACTCAACTAGGTGCATCACTCTGATGTCTCAGCTAGACACATCGTCTCAGCCTGGCACATTGCTTGTCACGCCCCGATTCGGGAAATCGCTCGCTTTGCTTCGATTCACGCCGAATCGATCGTCCTCGCTAAGGCGTGATGCCATACAAGTCTGGAGTTGCACTTGTACAAGGCTAGAACATGCACATTTATATCATTTCAAAACATTTTAAAGTATGCCACAGTTGCGAAAACATTGAGTAAGCGGAATAGGAAGAAAATATTCATTTTATTGATGATTGTAGTCAGAATATAACTTTTCTCGATAATATTTGAAATGCCTTTTCGGCTACATTGATTCATGAAAAGAAGTACAACTGATAGGCTGCCATAAAATAATTTCCTATTCCATACATCATGCCCCTTTAGTACTTTGAAATATTAGTAGCTATCTTTGAAAACTCTGCAATACTTTGTGCGTCTTTAGGGAAAAACAACTTGAAAGGAAGCATCAGTTCAGAAAGCTTTAATTGCGATGTGCACCCGAGCCTTCTCCAGTACCTGTGGAGGAGGGGTCAGCACATTATAACAATGTGCTGGTAGCCCCGTTGGCCCACTCAGCTAAACCAATATTTTATTAATGACAAGCATTTTAATTTATGAGATCATTATGGAACAAGCAACATTTGAGGCAATATGATATTGCATAAAAATAATGATTACTTTACCATTATGTTGAATCCAGCTATCCTGCATAAAAGTATAGGATAATAATACTTACCGCCCCTGCACAAAATATTGATTAGCATACATCCCCACAATATGACCACTGGTGTTGTTAAACCATATGGACTCTTTTCATTCATTTGCATTTGGGACTTCAAGGTAATGAGATGACAGCACAGTAGGGAGCTAGCCTCTATGATGCCTTGCATTACTCATGTTCCCCAAAGCACTTCATTATTTCCTCCTAGGCTGAATCGGTCTGGGTGCCCCGGTACCGTTCGAGGAAATTATTGCTCAATTCTTGTATACAAGTTGTCTAAGGTCAGGCGAATGTGTGTCTGACTCGATAAAGACAGTGTGCATAGAATATTTGCGATAATAGGCAACATGATCATTCTTAGCATTTCATAACCATCATTCTAGGCATCAATTTATTTCAGTTCAATGTTTAGTTCCTTGCAATATAATCAATTCATTTCAATGTTCGATCTCTAGCTTCTTAGTGGTATTGGCTTGTGCCATTAGCATCTTGATATCGATCAACGGATTTTTCAAGACAATTATTAAGTTGGCATGAAGGAATAATGAGAGGGACAATACCACCACAGAGATCCACACTCACCAAATTAGAGAATCGCAGAGAGAGAGAGGAACACTTGCGTGCTTGGCCTTCCATCACGTGTCAGTCTGCAATGGCACCAAAAGCTTGGTTAATATTCCGTCTCGTTATGTTCTCTTCTCTCAGAATTCTCAAGAATGAATGCTATGCAAATCGATGAAAACGGACAAGAATCAAATCATCAAAAATTATTCAGAAAAGTATCCATCAAAACTAAACCACAAAAACCAGCAGCAAAATATCTAGAGAAAACTCTTGGACGCATTTCAAGAGAAACCAATCTATTAGTTGGAAAGGTTCTTATGAACTTGTCCGTGATCGATTCGATGCCGACGGTAAGTTTCCTCAATACTCGGTTCCGATCGAGTTAACCAAGCCACAAGCCTTACATAGTGAACCGCTAGGAGCAGGGCACTACATTGTTCTGCCAGCGCATCACTCTGCCCCGTTAGAGCGAATCACTTCATCATTAACGCACATGCGCATCTGTCGGCCTGGGTATAGTTCCCCGCTCCTCGCGGTCCACTATATAATACCCATGGCTTGCTGACTCAGTCTTGAACTGAGTATTTGGGAAAAACTTTGCCGGTATCGATTGATCATGGATGAAATACAATAAACCTATCCAATTGATGGATTAGCTTCTTTTAAAATGAATCCAAGAGTTTTGTTGGATGTTTTCTTTCGCTGCTTGGTTTCGATGAATGCGTTTTCATTTTGGTTTTCGATGATTGGTTTTCATTGTTCGCTTTTATCGTATTTCGCATTCATTCCGAATCTTGAGAGAAAGAGACCGAAGTATGTTAATCAACTGTTGGTGCCCATGTCGGACGCATGAACTATTCGTGAACGACGCGCAAAGTTCCTCCTTCTCTCAATTAAGATTCATCTCGGTAAGTTGCTCTAACCGAGATTGCATTTATTTATACGCCCTAATAAAAATGATCTCTAGTCTACTCTTTTGTCGCGTCCCTCTGATCAACAATACCAATAACAACAAAAAGATAAGAATAAGAATGAATACTAATGGATGACTGCAAAGGAAATGAAATGCTATTGAATGTTATCGAATGACCGAATAAGAATTGAATGCTAATGAATGATCGAACGATTAAGGCTAGCTATGAACCGGTCGCTATCTGTTGCACTGTTAAGTTTTATCTGATAGAAAGAATAAGTCATGCATTGGTCTCGAACAACTTGTTAACAAGGTAATAGTCTCTCGACGATTCTGGGGGTACCTGAAATCGATCGGCCTAGGAGAGATTGTAATAGAACCCCGAGGTAAATGCTACACCTCGAGAATGTTGTATCCTTAGCGACGAGCTGAACCATGAGTCCCAGCGGCTAATCATGGAAAACGGACCCATGGACCACCATGTAGTTAGGACATGCATATGAATAAAACCTTATTGTGAAACCTAACACTGAACGATATCGATAAAGAAGTATTTCCATTTTAAATCTCTGTGTCCAATATTTAGTTTTCTGCAATGAATGGGTGCGTACGTGTGTTTTTGCTTGACTAGTTATTTTGTGCAGGTACATGGCCTTGTGCAAGCGCAACTTAGGCTTGTACGGCATCACGCCTTAGCGAGGACGAACGATCCCGCAGGGATCCAGGCAAGACGGATGACCCAAGCGGGATCGGGGCGTGACAAAGTGGTATAAGAGCACGGTTTTACGTCCTTGACCTCTTACAAATATCGTTTTCGAAAAAAGTATATAAAGTATTTTGATGGCTTTCAAAAGTCCTGATTTTGAGTTATGAAAACCAATGCCCCATACAATAAGTCCATAATATTTTATGAGACCGACAGAAGTTATACTCTTTTGTAGAGAAATGGCTCCTCCTCGACCATCTGGCCCGAGCGATCCGATAGAACGGATCATGACCTTGTTGGAACTACAGAGACAAGATAATGAGGAGCGTGGCCAAATGCAACAAGCCCGACTAGAGGCCCAACAGAAGCAGTTGAATGCCTTGACACAACTTGTAACTACGCTTACGGCAAATAGAGATACCATCGCAGCGACCAAACCAACGGAAACACCCGAGATTGAGCCCGTGGACGGAGATGAACCCCAGCCGGCGCAAAGACACTCTTTCTTTAAGCCAAAGGACTTCTTGGATGTGAAACCTCCGAAATTTGAGGGCATGACATCACCAGATAAGGTGGTGGACTGGATCGATAAAATGGAAAGTCTGTTCACATTCGTAGGAGTTCCGAGTAGCAAGAAGGTATTTTGTGCCGTTCTGCTACTACGGCTGCGGGCAAAAGACTGGTGGAAAGCGAAGAAGTCGATGCTGCTCGCAACGTCTAGGACTGGGAAGATTTCATGGGCCTCGTTCAAGAAGGCATTCCTGGATAAATATCTGCCTCCAGCTATGAGTAAGAAAATGGAGAATGACTTCATCACACTGAAACAAGGGAATATGTCCGTGGAGAACTATGAATCTAAATTTGCTAAGCTGGCAAATTTTGTTGTTGTTATGTTACCAACGGAGCAGACTCGCATAGATCTATTTGTTGAAGGTCTGAATGACGGCATACAGTTGAGTGTGCTGAACCGAGAATATGGGTCGTACTCTCAGGCCTTTGAGGCGGCGCTGCAAGTGGAACAATTCAGCCTGAGGAAGGCGTCAGCAAAGATTCAGTTCAGTCGCAATCAGCCAACTAAGAGATACCATGATAGGGAGAAAAAGACCGAGAAAGAAAATAAGACATATAATGATCAGCACCAAAGAACTGAATGTACCTTCTGCGGTCGTCGCGGGCATACCAAAGAAGTCTGTCATTTCGCCAACAGATCATTTCGGCTGTGGAATTACGGACCATACCGTCAAAAATTGCCCGAAACGAAGAAAAAATAATGAAGAGCGTGGGCCGCTGAGGGATACACCGCCAATCAGAGATAATCCTCATAATCAGCAGTTGCGGAATGCCAACACTGCGACAGCGCACGTCTATAATCTCTCCACCTTGCTTGATCCTGAATGCAATACTAGCAGAGGTGAGCTTGTTTCTTAAGTTTTGAGGATAAAACTTTTTCTCAGTGGATTATTATGTAGTGTCCCACTCCTCGCGGTCCACTATGTAATACCCACGGCTTGCTGACTCAGTCTTGAACTGAGTATTTGGGGAAACCTTTGTCGGTATCGATTGATCACGGATGAAATACAATGAACCTTTCCAATTGATGGATTGGCTTCTATTAAAATAAATCCAAGAGTTTTGTAGGATGTTTTCTTTCGCTGCTTGGTTTTGATGAATGCATTTTCGTGTTGGTTTTCAGTGACTGGTTTTTATTGTTCGCTTTCATCGTATTTCGCATTCATTCCGAATCTTGAGAAAAAGAGACCGAAGTATGCTAATCAACTGTTGGTGTCCATATAGGATGCGTGAACTGTTTGTGAACGGCACGTGAAGTCCTTCCTTCTCTCAACAAAGATTCATCTCGGTGAGTTGCTCTAACCGGGCTTACATTTATTTGTACGCCCTAATAAAAATGATCTCTAGTCCACTCTTTTGTCGCGTCCCTCTGATCAACGATACTAATAACAACAAAAGATAAGAATAAGAATGAATGCTAACGAATGACTGCAAAGGAAACGAAATGCTATTGAATGTTATCGAATGACCGAATGAGAATTGAATGCTAATGAATGACCGAACGATTAAGGCTAGTTATGAACCGGTCGCTATCTGTTGTACTGTTAAGTTTTATCTGATAGAAAGAACAAGTCATGCATTGGTCTCGGACAACTTGTTAACAAGGTAATAGTCTCTCGACGATTCTGGGGGCACCTGGAATCGATCGGCCTAGGAGAGATTGTAATAGCACCCCGAGGTAAATGCTATATCTCGAAAATGTTGTATCCTTAGCGAAGAGCTGAACCATGAGTCCCAGCGGCTAATCATGGGAAACGGACCCATGGACCACCATGTAGTTAGGACATGCATATGAACAAAACCTTATTGCAAAACCTAACACTGAACGATTTCGGTAAAGAAGTATTTCCATTTTAAATCTCTGTGTCCAATATTTGGTTTTTGCAATGAATGGGTGCGTGCGTGTGTTTTTGCTTGACTAGTTATTTTGTGCAGGTACATAGCCTTGTGCAAGCGCAACTTAGGCTTGTACGGTATCACGCCTTAGCGAGGACGAACGATCCCGCAGGTATCCAGGCAAGACGGATGACCCTAGCGGGATCGGGGCGTGACACTGGGGCTCTTCCATCACAATGAGGCTTGGGCACATCAAACCCAAACCATGCATTCAACTTGATACTCAATGTCGTCTCGTAGAAGAATACTGCCAGCAAGGAATTTGAACATGTCAACTCGGCGCATCTCAGTCTTCTGAAGTAGTTAATCATCAAAGCTTCTTCGAACAAGAAGATCGACAACCCATAATGCAACGTCTCGCCAAGAAGGAGGACCGGCCGAGTTCATCTCCATTCGAGAAGAAAAGTGAAACGAGAAACAAACTTCTTTTTACACTACTATTTATAGGCCGACAGATCAAACCCATGCGCCAAGTGGTAGTCTTTCCGAATTCAGTACAATGAATTTGCATTAATTCTAATGAATCTGCCTCTTCAAATTCAGCTAAGTCAAAGCAGCCATTAACGCCTCGAAGGACCCAATAGGCCGGCCAAAGAGGATACGACACAAAGCAAATGTGTCGTCGACATCACTCCCCCTATTAATGTGCCCAATGGGATATGAGCCCATGCGCCCGGAATGGTACTCACTGATACGGCTCTCCACACACATCATCATCAAGCATTTAATGCTGAAGTAACAAAGACGGCAACATGTCTCCCGAAGATGTCCAATCAGCAGCCATGGCAGAAAACGAAGCGCCACTGATGTCAGAACCATCATTACACCTTGGGTCGATAACAAGCCACGTAGCTGACCGATCATTCGTATGCGCCTCGTGGCCATACGCCCAGAAGATGACATGCGCTCCAGTGGACATACGCCCCCTCAGCTCACTTCTGATCTCAAGTAACAGACGACAAAGCTCTGCATGCGCCTCAAAAGCCATGCACCTGGACTTGCTCATAGCTCCTAAAAGTCATGAGATCAAGTCGCCTCCCCTGCGCTTGATTCTAGGCACACCCTGATGCGAAGCTCTGCTTGCGCCTCAAAAGTCATGTACCCAGACTCGTCTATGATGCCTAAAACTCATAGACTAAGTCGCCTCCATGTGTACCGATCCTAGGCGCACCTCGACAGATCACTCTCCTTCAAAATCGAGATCTTTGAGCCACAGGCATACGCCACGCGTCCCTTGACTCAGTTCTATTCAAAGAATGGGTGCTAACCACCCAAGATCTCAATAATAACCAAATCTCAGCAACTGCCACGTGTTAACTCCTCCGCAGCCTGACGAAGCAGTTCGAGCAGATTTTACTACAACTCGGGACGCATCGTCCATGCACCCCCGCCAGCATCAGCCATATGGCGTTCCCACATCCAGGCACATCCGACATATGCGCCCATGAGCAGCCAGCCTGCTATCTATAAATAGAAGGATCATTCCTTCATGACACACACAGAGACAGAGAGACAGAACAAAAAAAAGGACAAAAGGCAGACAAGGACTGTTATATCCATATACAGAGGCCAGAAGAGACACTTAACGTCCGCTTCTCCTCGCAACGCTCCGGCATCCAGAGCAACCCAGACCTTCAGAGAGTTCAAGATCGTCGTCAGATCGTCAATGGAGTCAACTCATTACCACTCGCTCCACTGATACAATTCCCAGATAAAAATAAAAGTGTACTCCTAGGACTACGTCTAAGTCCTACATTGTATACTGTTATGTTTGTAATTGAAATACCAAAGTTTTAATCAACAAAATCTTGTCGTATTTTTGATGGCAAACAAGCTGGCGACTCTGCTGGAGACTTCTTTCTCCTACAACGAGAAAGCTGTGTCACAATCTGACGACATCAAACTCGACTCCTCCCATAAAATACTTGTGGTACGCCTCAATTAATAGGCGTATGAGGATTTCATCTCTGAAGGCAGCACGAGTCCTTCGAAGCGGCAGCCAAAGCTGAAGAAGACTCGCCAAGTCTGGGTGCTCAAGACGGATGCGCTTGGTACCATCATTGAAAGGGATACGCCATCGCAGCTGGCCCTTCCTGCTGACGTTCTCAGCAACAAGGATGTGCCCACTGGTATCGCACATCTGTCTGAGAAACACAGTGTTGACTGCATTCCCCAACTGTCTTCTTCTCAGCCGAAGAAGATGTACCAACAGAGCAGAAGTGCAACCAATCTCCAGCACATGAGCTCTGGTACACAGGAGAGAACGTCTGTCTTCAACAGACTCACTCACTGTCATGGCAAGACACAATTGGATTCTGAGTACTATGCGCCTTCGTGGGGTAATACAAAGAAATCTATGGCAGCACAGGCCATGCGCCACAAACGTGCTATGCCAACAGTAAATCAGAAGCAAGCACTCAAAATCATGTGCGCTGTTGATGGTAGGCTGTACAGAATCGACTCAGGCGCATCTGTGCCAGAAATGAGTCGGCTCTCAAAGTCCCCGTTCCGCTTGGGCGCATCTACTACGTTTCGAACCAAGTCTGGCTGGACAACTACGATGTTGAATCCATGCGCCCACATGGGTAATGCGCATGAAGTGGAGTCAAGTTACCATAAATGTTGTTCCTCTACCAATGATCTGGGCATATCTCATGCGCGTGAACCAGATCAAGGGGTACAACATTCACATGACCACCTTGGTGCTTGGCCTTGCCATGCGCCTGATGGAGGTGTTAAAGTAAAAATCTCCTAACATGATTTGCGTAATGTGATCAGTCACAAACGCAGATCAGAAGAGCTGACCTATGAGCACAATATGTCCCTCGTAGGGCACACCTGTGCTATAATCACCATCAATTATTATTTTTGTAAAATAGTGGCTCCACCACAAAGGCAGTCTGTGTTTCAGCGACTACAATCTACGACACCTATCCGACGTCGCCTCGGAAAGAAAGTGCCAATTAAAGATGAAGCAGAGCCCAAGATCGCTTCTTATCATGTTGTCTCCAATTCCCACTCATCCGAGAGAAATTCAACCACCAACTCCTCAGCCTCTGCATCCAAGACTCATCTGAGGAAGAGAAAAACAGTGGTCCCATCCCCAGGGATGTACGAGCGCACTCGAACAAAGATCAAGGCCCTGGAAGAAGCCACAGCCGGGGGTAGTCAAACCTCTGACAACCCTCCCCTCGAAGGCGAAGAAGCGCTTCGACAAAGCAACCCCGACGTAGCTGGTGGTGGCCAACATGAGGCCTCAGAAGAAGAGGCCCCTCCACAGGAAAGTGAGGTCGAAAGCGAGGCCTTGACCAATCCATCTACTTCCACCCATATCATGACAGCTTACATGGCAGGGGGTGGTGATAAAGGAGAATCAGACGCTCCAGTGCTGGACATCGTACAGCGCATAGACACCCTTGAGGGGAGTCTCAAGAATCTTTCTGCCTCCATGCGAATCCCGACCCAGGCGGTGTTCGACATTCGAACCACTCTGGCAAGGGCACCTGTCTCCTCCAGTCCCGATCCATGGGCCAACGGAGATTCAACTATACCCCCTTAACGGGTATCTTCAGGGGCGGAGCACCACACTGCACCGCGAGCGTCAGCTCCTTCCAATATCCAACTTCAGGTCGTACTGCCTTCACCTGCTCCCAGCACGACAGAAGACTTGGCCGAGATGATCAGAGACCTACGTGAACGCTTCGAGGCCCGAAACAGGAAGGAGGAATGTCAGAAGTTGGGGCTTCCTCAACCCTACCCTCTTGAGTGGAACAAGGTGGTTTATCCTCCCAAGTATAAACCACATATACTGACGCCATACGACGGGAAGGACTCTCCTCGTTGGTACTTGACCTATTTCCAGTCTCAGATGGGACACCTCCCGAAGGAAGATGCTTTTCTTACGAGCCTGTTTGTCGGGGCTCTGAAGTGAGTTGCCTACGACTGGTACTGCAGTCTCCCTAACAACTCCATATCGTCCTTCGACGACTTGACAGGCCTCTTCCTCGATCGGTTCTATGACGGAGGGAGAGACATGACCATATCGTCTCTAATAGAAGTACGACAGACTGAGAAGGAGACTGTTCGAGAATTCATCGATCGTTTCTGACAAGCATGCCTAAGGTTGCTTCCACGCATGTCGGAACATGCATTCATCGACTCCTGCAGCATGAACATGATCCCCGCGATCAAGCTCTGGCTCAAATCCACTCCCTCGCCTGATTGGAGTTCATTGATCATCAAAGCCGAAGCTGCTGAGAAGAAGGCACGTAATGTTCGCCTTCTGGGAGTTAACTTCCCCACCTTTGACGACAAAGGAAAATGGCCTGCGACCAGCAGTAGCAGCCGCGGAGCGAAAGGGAAGCAGGCATTGACTGTCAATGCATCTAACAGCACGCAGGGTCCTGTCCAGAGGCCTCCTACCGTGCCACGACCGAAGATGGTCTACTCCTTCCACGATGAGGATACTTTACAGCTCATCGAGATGCTGAAGCAGGGCGACAAAATCAAACTGCCTGATCCCAAGCGTCCTAAGGAAGTAGGCAGAGTCGGCGACCCAAGGTATTGTCACTACCATCGGTTCATTGGACATCCAACTAAAGACTGCTATATCCTCAAAGATAACATACAGCGCATGATCAATGTGAATGTCATCTCAGTCGATTACAAGGAGAAGACAGTCTTGGCCAACATGGTGTCTGTCACGACCCGTACCCATTTTTTTCTACGAATACGAGACGTGTCCAAGCCAGCCTACGCCGCAGTGTCGGCGGTTGAACGCTGTCACGGCCATGATGATCAAAATAAATAACACAATGCTCATTCATAAACTAGTTTACCTTACAATATTCACAAGTTTTATATTTTCAGGAAAATATAAATCTGTACAAATATTGAAATGACTACAACTCAGCTATCTAGCTAGTCTCTAGACTTTTCGTCTGCAAGTACACCCGTCACTCTCCAAGCTAAGTGAATCTATGGCTAACCTGAAAAATATTGGTTTCCAGTCAGGAATGGAACGAGTACAATTCACTGAATACAGTTCCAATATATGAAAATGATTATATAACAGAGGTTAGCCTTTAGACATATGATTTATAAAAAGAAAATGAAGAAAGACAGAATAAAACTGAATACCAAGAACAGAAATTGAAGTACAATAAAATACTCACCAACTGACCGACTGAAGTACCTTTGATATGTGATCGGTCTCGGAACAATTATGCGACATGGTCTATACGGTCTAAAGTTACACGGTCTACAAGAAATAAATATAATAATAAACACGGTCTACACGGTCTAAAGTTACACGGTCTACAAGAAATAAATGCAATAATAAACACGGTCTACACGGCCTAAAGTTACACGGTCTAAAAGAAATAAATGCAATAATAAACACGGTCTACACTGTCTAAAGTTACACGGTCTACAAGAAATAAATGCAATAATAAACACGGTCTACACGGTCTAAGGTCAGATCACACATCGTTGGTACTTTACTTCCTCCGACACCACGAAGAAATAAATCAATATAAAGGCTGAAATCACATATCTATCGACTAAACACTGATGTATAGTAAAGATCAATTCTGAAAACAAACAATAAAATGTACTCGCCTATGGTCCTCTGCTGGTGAAATCGACAATCTGAACCACTTAATGTGCCACAATAGTCGAAACCCGTACAACAGTCTCTGGATGATGAAATAAATATAACCAATATTTTTAGAATAGTCAAAATAGCTAGAATTGTATGTCCTTAAGTCCAATTCTAGACACAGGGGAAAAACAATAATTTTGGGTCAAAACGGAGTCCGCCGTTGGACCCACTTTGTACTGAAAAGCGTGCCAGAGTCATTGGTCTCTAAAGTCGTCAAACTACATGTCTACGAATTCGTTTTGATGATACGAACCCAACTGGTATGTCCAATTTTGGATTCCGGTGGGCTGTTCAAGAAATCACCCGTTGAGTTGGACCGTAGGGCCCGCAAAACGGCGATCCAATCCACTGTCTTAGAATCGGACCAAACTTGGCAAACAGGACCAGAAAAACGGTATGGTCCTGCTGGCGTAAGTTTTATCTCGATCTGACGAGCGTGCACAAAGTAATTAGAAAATTTGTACAGAGGCCGATACGGTGAATTTCGACGGATACACATCAAATTCGTCGCACACACGCGACCAATTTGAATTTCGTCAAAGCCCACACGTCCATGAAGAGTTTTTCAATATTTTACAATTTTAAAAACATATTTTTCATGATTTTCAAGTCAATTTTTGTCACTGTATAAAGGACTAAAATTAAAACTAAAAGCATGGTTTTTATGTCCTACATGTCATCAATAAATGCCTTCAAATAGAATTTTGAAATCGTGCATGGTTTGGGATAAAACTGGCCGCGAACTAGAGTAGTTGGACTGGTTCACGTGTCCTGTTTCGACAGGTTTCTCGGCAACTTCAACTCGATTTCTCTCGAGTTTTGGGTCACTAGAATTTAAACTAAATAATAGGGATTAAAGTTGGTTATATAGTAATCGTACCAGAGTTTACAGAACTCAAAACGATCGAGCAATCGTTGAGTTATTACGTCGCGAAGGTGGCTCATCGCCCAACCATTGCTGATGTTGCAATCGACTCCTGCGCGTGGTTTGGCCGGCCGATGGCGGCTCGTAGCGGGGCGTGCACGCGTGGGGGTATGCCCAGGTGGCTGGGATCGCGTGCAGTTGAGAGATGGTTACGGGTGTTTAGGGTTTCATACGAACTCATTCTCTCTTATGTAGGTTGCAGGTGAGGGTCAGTTTCCTCTCGAGTTGCTCTCGGTTGGGCCTTGGATCTTTACGCGCGGTTTGGGGAGTTCATGTATGCTGGGACCTGATTTCAATAGGGTCGGGCATGGGCTGATGGCCTGGCTAAGCTTCGTGTGCTACAGTTGCTTTTGTCCCCCTTTGTTTTCATTTATATATATATATATATATATATATATATATATATATATATATATATATATATATTCATTTATATATATATATATATATATATATATATATATATATATTATATATATATATATATATATATATATATATATATATATATATATATTTATATATATATGTATATATATATATATATATATATATATATATATATATATATATATATATATATATATATAAAAATGAAATATATATATATATATATATATATATATATATATATATATATATATATATATATATATATATATATATATATATATATATATATATATATATATATATATATATATATTTATATATATATATATATATATATATATATATATATATATATATATATATATATATTTTATATATATATATATATAATATATATATATATATTTATATATATATATATATATATATATATATATATATATATATATATATATATATATATATATATATATATATATATATATATATATATATATATATATATATATATATATATATATATATATGTTTGATGAAGTATATACATATGAGTATATATATGTATATATATATATATATATATATATATATATATATATATAAAAATATAAATATAATAATATATAATCTATATATTATAATATTTATTTGACAATAATAATATAACCAATAATAATAAAATATTATTATATAATAATAACCTCAATAATATTGATAATAAAAATAATAATAATAATTATGAAATTCAATAAATCAATAATGGTGTATACTCCATTATTTACAGTCTAATAACCCCAAAATATGCAAGGACCTATTTTATACAAATGCCATTGAATACCAACTAATAATAATATTTATAATATTTAATTACGAATATTTAGAAAATATTCTTTTAAATCATTAAAACGGAAAACTACCCACTCACCAAAATACATCAACACGCATGTCATCGGACGTCCCGCATGATTACATGGGCTTGGGCTCGTCTTGGGTCCTATATGGACTAATTTGGTACAACCGGGTTCCCTCAAACTCAATAATATAAATAATAAATAAATAAGTCTTCGGTAAGGGTTAAGTCGCATCTTGGCGTGGTTTTCCTAGTTATGATATCACTATGGCTCGGCCTTCCCTATCAGGGCTAATACACTAGCCAAAGCACACCATGGCACTATCCGTGCCACGATTTCTATTCACCGTGTATTCCAAAACTCCATCATGGCTAAAATCATCTACCGTAACAATTAACTAAATAATTATTTATAAAAACTCTAAAAATCACCATTTAATTCAAATAAATAAATAAAAATATTATCAAAATTTCGGAAATAGGGGTTACAAATCTACACACCTTAAAAATAATTTCGTCCTCAAAATTCTAATTTATAACTATTCCTTAAATTCAAAAAAAAAACTACCATTACATTAATCTCCACGAATTTTTAATTCCTTCAAAACAGTTTATATCCTCCTCCTAGCCATTTTGTAACTACGAAACTCTGAGGACTTCTACCCACCTTTGGTCACACTACTCCCTCAAATCTCATGTCACTAAAACTTTAAAATCATCCAACTACTTGCTAAAATTTCTACCAATAGATATCTACTGCTTATGGTATCTATAATCCCCTCCTATCTATCAAGCAACCCAAAATTTTAACAAGCAACAATTTTTACACAAGTAGAAAAGAAATACTACTAAATTCTAATAAGCGTTACCATTTGTCACTCTGAAATAGGAAGGACAAGAAGATAAGAAAGAATAATCGAGAGTGAATATGAAATTTCAAGAGCGGTAGAGAGTATCCACTGATGCAGCTAGAAATAAAATTCATGAACCATCAACTTATTTGATAGATTGGGCTACTCTAGTCCAGTCACTTGCTAGATCGGTGAACCCTTCATTTCTTAGAGGGGTGTGCAATCCGTGCAATACAGAAGTTTCATTCTCGAAATTACTCTAACCAAGGTTCCATAATAGAACGGAATTTGAGAAATCAAGATTGTGATCTTTTTCGTGGTTATTTAAACACACGAGCATGGGATAAAATGTAATACAAGTTCGTATCGCGACTTCTATGTAGATGGAATATTGGTTACGAATGACTTCACATTCTAAGAGGTGGGGACTACATAATAGGTTTAGGGACCTATTTCAAAAAGTTCGGTTTTATAGTCCAAATATAGTGGTATGCATGAATGGATTTTATTGGGTCTTAATAGGTTCCCTGATTTGAACATCAATCGTTGGTTTGGATGAATCTTGGATTTCAATCTTATATTGATTGGACAAGATCCCAATGATAAAACTATTTCTTTTAGGCTAGGGTAACCTAGAATAAGTTTTCAACCAAGTGGTTGAGCTAGATGGGCAGTTGGATTGGTTAAATAGGTTCCTAAAAGCCCAAAAATGTACCTTCCGTGACTTTTGTGTTTAAATAGCACGAGAAGACACAATTGAGTGGCACACTAGTGACATGTGTGTAGTAGGCTTCGAGTAGATCGCAACCATATATTGGGTCGAAAGGTTCGAGTCGAGGTTGAGGCTCTAATGGAAGTCGGAAAGTATACAGGTATTATGGTATGGGTTATAGCTAGTCCTTTTGACCTGAAATTCGTACCATGAAAATAGAGTACAAGGGGACGGGTTTGAGTGGGACAGGATATACCTAGATGAAGGTGGACTCGTCTAGATCTTGCATATGAAATTTATTGGAAGGTAACAGCTGGTCTCGTGCTCCGAATATTAATGACACGGTCGGGGACACAAAATTATCTAAATGGAAAGTGGGAGTCCATGGGGCACTAATTATTATCCCAATGGAAATTTTTCTAATCAATCGGTAACCCTCGTATATCCCAAAATTTTAGAAGACTTACAGTCTACCTGCCATAGAAGCTAGGACATAATGTTAAGAATAATGAGGTTAGAAAAATTTCCAAAGTCCGGGTATTGTTCCTCGACTTTTATTAATAAAGAATAAGGCACGGCGTAACGAAATACGGTAGACATAAGTCAAGTCAAGGATCACTCCTCGATAAATGTAAGCGAGCGTGTACAATGACACAAGGTCGATAAAATAGAATGATACGCTCGCCCATGGTATACAAGAGTTATCGACGGGGTAACCAAATCTAAGGAGCATAATATGCAGAGATTTCTAACAACTGAATCGTAAAATTCTATTGGGGTCAAACCTGCCAGACTATTGTTACAAGGGTTCTAGTTAAAGCAAGCCTCAAGCAAATAATTAGAGGCTTACACCATTTGGTTTCTTGAGAATAGATAGTCTCCTAGGTTGGCATTTTACTAAGCGTAAAACTCTAATCATTCTCAAATTCAGATGGCTAAAAGGTCCCAATAGTAGTTTGAGGGTCGAGAGAAGAACGAGTAACTCAATCTCCTGGCTGGCCGCTGGTAGATACACTTGTATATACGACTCTCATAGCCATGGGGATTACTCTGAATCTCTCTACCAATTATGAGCTTCCGTCTTTCCAAATCAGTGAAAAGCAAAAACAATAAAGAGTTCAAGGAAGATGCCACTGAATACAATTACGTGATTCAAAGGCGTATGTATAATTCAAGAGGAATTGTCAATGGAGTCGCGGATGAGATCCTAGATACCCCGATATCTCAATCCACATGGGATAATCAAAGAGAGAGCAAACCGAGTGTACTACGGTTGATCAGACCGTAATACATCGATTCTGATTATACAACATGTTAGCATGCATCCCCAATAACATGTCTTGAATCAAGCTCGATAAAAGAGTAAGCTTGTAAAAACTAGGTGTAATAGCGACGTTGGTCAAGATAGTCAAAATACAATTATACAAGATTGTTGAAAGGAGGCACAAGTAGTTCAAGTTTTGTGAGAATCAAAACCTTATCTAGTGTTCTTGCTTATACAGTCTTCCTACTATCTTCTTATCCATAAGACCTTGGTCGACTAATAGATTATGGACCTCTAAATTTTATATTCTGGATAAACCTATTAGTGTCAGTCAATTACCTCGTCAATAAATCACAAGGACTACTGAATGCTAGGTCGGGAGACATACTACCCAACTTACGAAACTTCCACTAATATTGGATTTGGATCTTATGGGACATACATGGCATTGTCCTATCCTCCACAGTATCCTAAACGTGTAATCACGTCTAAAATCATTTCATCGCAGATACTCTGGCTGTGGTAAACCCTTGGTTTCGTGATTCAGATGTGATATGCTATCCGATACTCTACCTTATATTGACATCAGGATGACTACGGTCAAAAGAGGACCACTAGTCATAGTTTTAGCAATATTCTATAACCTATATTTTCTTAAACTAATTTCAACTCTAGGGGTCGTGCCTCGCCAGTGCGCTGTTGGCTGCAGTGAATCCATAGTCTTCATAAGTCAAATTAATGGCGACAGTGCGCTGTTGTCCTGCCATTATGGGTTTAACTAACATTCCTTTAACTATATCTGTAAAAATTCATGAGCTTCTAGAGATTCAAACGTTGACTATGAAATAAAGCATAAGTATTATCAGTTACAATCCTTAAGATAAAAGGTGAACATGGAGGAAAATAACTGAAGACAAGAATACCAACATTCTGACTATTCCATGTGTTTTCAAACCATGGAGGAAAAGTTTGAATCGAAACTAACTCAAGGTCCGTATATGGATAACCTAATCAAAAATTATATAAAAATAATAATTC